>JAESUZ010003652.1:0-100718 GCA_017311185.1 Proteles cristata cristata | reverse complement strand
GGCCGGGGAGCGGCCACTGGCTGAGTGGTGGTCAGCGCTAGGGTGGTCGGGTTCTGCGGGGCTTGAGGCAGGGCAGGAGGCCTGGGCCTGGGCGAACGGTGACAGTTCGGTGCTGAGGATGCTATGCTGAGCCCAGGAGACTCCTGGAAAGAGGTGACCAGAGGCAGGTTGTTCCTGGGAGAGTGGGGGTGGGGGGGTGGAGACTCCAGGTTGAGCAGAGAGGACCTGGGGGCGGGAAGAGAGGGGGCGGTGCCTGCGCCGTGGTGGCAGAGGCTCTGGGAGGAGACACTTCACCCCGGGGAGGGAGGAGAAGGGGTGCAGAGGGGATCGCAGGGCGGGTGGAGGGCCCCTGGGGGCTTTCAAGGTTTTTGCTTCCAGAGCCAGCAAGCCTAGGGCAGGGTGGGTGGGGGCGGGCACCGAGGCAGGGGCCCACGCTGGTTTGGCTTCTCCATGAGCTTGAGGGGTGTCGTTCTGTGCTTTCTAAGTGTAGGGAGGGTGGGTCCTGGTTTGGGGAGCCCCATCTTGAAAGGGTCTAGGTCAGCCTTGCAGGGGAGGTAGGGGCTGGCCAGGATGGTTTCTCCAGCCGGGACCCGTGTTTCTAGAGACTGCGCTGGGGCGGCCCTGCCAGGCAGGGGCTGCGGGTGCCGCTGGGAACAGCGGGGAGAGGGGTGCCAGGCGGGGCTGAGACAGCTGAGGGTGGAGAGCTGGTCCTCCGTGGCCTTGGAGGCCCCTGTTCCGTGGGTGACCGTGGGGGTTGGAGTGCGGAGGACTCAGGTGGCACGGGACGTGCTGGCCGTGGACCTGACGAGCTTTGGGGACAGGGCACAGAGGCTGCAGGCTCGGCCCGAGGACTTCTTAGGCAGTAGGGGTCAGACGTTGCTCCCGGTCCCTGGGTGGCCTCGGGGGAAGCCTGTGATCACCTGTGCAGGCTGTGAGCAGGGCCAGGCTGCCGCTGGGGGCTCGGCCTCCCCGCCTCCCCGCCTCCCCGCCTCCCCGCCTCCCGGCCTCTGCCTGCTTCTGTCAGCCTTTCCCTGATTCTAGCTGTTGTCTGTGACCCCTTCCCCGGCTTAGTGTCCCCGTCTGCAGAGGAGGGCTTGCGTGGTCCACACGTTCTGTGGCAGCCCCTGATGCCCAGCCCTGGTGGCCGGAGGAGGACAGGGTGTGGCTTGCTCTGGAGCCCTTCCTACCTGGCCCCCAACTCCTGCCACCCCTCAGGGGGCATCAGGGACTTGAGCCTCCAGATGGGACCCAGTCAGCATCGCCAGTGGCCGCTTGGGCACAGTCTGGGCCGGGCTGGGGGCCGCCTGCCCCTCACCCGGCAGTTATCTCTTGGGACGGGCTCCTGCCTGCACCTGAGAGGGAGAGGTCTGCCTGGGGCGGGGGACTCTGGGTGCTGGCAGGCTCCTGCTCCCTGACCTCCCCAACGCCGGCCCCCAGATCGGAGGACCCCATGGCACCGGCCTTCTTTCCTGTTCCCACAGGCTGAGCCAGACGCTGGTGAAGGACGTGGCCATCCTGGCCCGGGAGATCCACGATGTGGCTGGAGACGGGGACTCCTTGGGCTCCCCGGGGCCGGCCCGGAGCCCCTCCGTGCCCACCACCCCTGCCTCAACCATCTCCGCCCGTGAGGAGGTGAGCCCAGCCATGTCTGGCCTCTCTGGCCCTGAGGTGCGCCTGGCACGCCTTGCAGAGGGCGGGCAGTCACCAAGGCTGTGCGTCCTCTGCTTGGCTCCCCGAACAGTTGCCCCGAAGCTCGCAGTCCGGGACCTGCCTTCCTTGGGGTCGGGGGTGTCCAGGAGCCCTGGGCAGATAGGGCGTGGGGTCTCCCCGCTGTCCTAGCAGGGGGCGCAGAACCGTCTGCACCTGCTGGCGGATGCCCCCCGAGGTGCACTGACGCCACCCTACCCGGTCTGCAGCTGGTGCAGCGAATCCCTGAGGCCAGCCTCAACTTCCAGAAGGTGCCACCTGGCTCCCTGAGCTCTCGGGACTTGGACCAGAACATGAACGACTGCTGTGAGGACCCCCTCACCAACAAGATGCGGCCGCGGAACCGTGAGGAGGCAGGCACCCCCCGCCCCCCACAAAGCCGGCCTGGTGGCGCGCACCCAGGGGCCCCTCTGGCCGAGGGGGCGGGCTGTGTCCAGGGCCCCAGGGCACTCCTGGGCGCCACACTGATGCCTGCTCCTCACAGGTGATCTTTGACAACCTGATGCTGAACCCCGTGTCCCAGCTGTCCCACGCCATCCGAGAGAACACGGAGCACCTCGCCGAGAAGATGAAGTGCGTGGGGCTGGCGTGGAGCCAGACTCCCCTCAGTCAGACATATGCGCGTGCACGCACGCCAGCCAGGCCCCGGCCACCAGACAGAGAGAGAGAGAGACACACACATACACGCACACGCACACGCACATGCACCGGCCAGGCCTCGGCCACCAGACAGAGAGACACACACACATGCACGCACACACCCCTGGCCACCAGACCCTGCGCCTGTGGGAACCAGAACCCCCAAGATGAGCCCCGGCCCTTCCTGCGTGAGGCAGACACGGGCTCTGGCACCAGCCAGCCCAGGCCCTACTCTGGGCCTCAGTTTCCCCCGGGCATGGGAGGGGTGTGGTGTGAGGGGGATTTGGGAGCCTGAGGGTCTTGGCTGCGGTCATCACTGTCCTCTGCCTGTTCCCGCTCCCACCCCTGGGCGGCAGGATCCTCTTTCAGAACACAGGGCGCGCCTGGGAGGAGCTGGAAGCCCGAATCAACTCAGAGAATGAGGTGCCCATCCTGAAGACGTCAAACAAGGTGAGCGCTGGCCACGCCCCTGCCACCTGGCTACGGGGAGTGGGGGCTGCGGGCCACAGGCCTGGGGGTGGGTGACCCCTGGTGGCCCTGCTGCATCTCCCCTCCTTGCGCTTCCAGGAAATCAGCTCCATCCTGAAAGAACTGAGGCGCGTACAGAAGCAGCTGGAAGGTGAGTGGCCCAGAGGTGGGGGGGGGTGAGCCGCACTGGCGCTGCCGCCCCCCACCCCCGCGCAGGGTCCTTGGTGGGAGACCAGGCGCATCGCCCCCCGGGTGGGCCCGGGAGGCTGCCTGGGACCCTCAGACCGGCCTAACGCTGCCGCCCCCGCAGTCATCAACGCCATCGTGGACCCCAGCGGGAACCTGGACCTGCTGGCTGCGAACCGGGGCCCGGTGGGCTCGGCCCAGCTCGGGAAAGGCCGGCCGGCTGCCCAGAGCCCAGCGTCGCCTCCCATGGCCCTGCCTCCGAGGAGCTTCCCGCAGCGGGCCAACCGCGGGTCCCCCGGCCTCCCGGGCCCCGCCTTCCTCCCCGCCTTCCTCCCCGACGCGGAGAGGCTCCTGATCTAGGCGGTGGGGCCACGGCCGCGGCCCTGTCCCCGGCGCCTCCAGCTCCCGCCGTTGCCACTGCGGCCCTTCCCGCTGCGGGCGGTTCGCACAGAGACCCCCACACGTGCCATAACCCCTGGGCAGGGGCCCCGTGCCCCCGTGCCCAGGCCCCTCCCTAACTCCCCGCAGCACCCCAGCTGGACGGTCCGGCCGCGTGGCCCAGTTCGCGCTGGGGCCCCCGCTGAGGGCCCGCGTCACAGGCGTGTGCCCCGCCTCCTCTCCACGCTGTTCTTTGTGTCTTTAGTTTTTGAGGGAAGAGTCGTCTGTGGCGTCCCAGCTGCTCCCTGGGCCCGGAAGGCCCTCACCCGCCTCTTGCGCTGGCCGGGGCCGGCCCGGGGGTCATTCAGTGCCAAACGTGGAGCTGGGAGGGGCTGGCAGTGCCCCAGGGCTGGAGGGCAGGGTGCACGTGGCCGAGGCCCTCTCAGCCAGCTCTGGGGCCCAGTGTCCTGGGGCGGGGGTGTGGCCCGCGGAGACGTTTGGGGCGGGAACCCCACTTCTTTGGTGCCAACGCAACTGCCAAACCCACCGAGTGTGCTGGCTGCTGCCCCGCGGGCCGCGCACGGGGCAGGTGCGCACACCAGGCGCGCGTCCACACTGCAGGGCCGGTGGGTCTCAGCTCAGGACGCTGGCTAGGCCGGGCTCCCTGCAGTTCTAGGCTGGGGGAGGGGGGGTGTGAGCACTGGACCGAGGTGGCTGGGAACCAGGCTTCCAGAGCCTCCCTAGGCTGCACGCCCTCCCCCAGCCTCACCCCCGTCATCCCTTATGCTTTGGGCATTACCTGGGTGTCTGCGTCCAGGCTGCTGCGCTCCGACCGTCCTGGCGCGGGGGCGGGGCGTGGGGGGTGGCGAGCAGGGAGAGACCCGCAGGGACAGTTTGCCTTCTCAGGGTTCTTTCAGCTGGGAACACGCCGGGGGAGGGGGGCTGTTTCTGGAGCCTCTAAGCCAAAGAGCCCTTGGGCTGTGGCAGGTGGGGGGGCCGGCCCACCCCGGCCCTGTGTGAGTGGCGAGGGCAGGATGGGGCCCGGCCGCCGGCGGGTGTGACCCGGGCCCCAGCCACCGGTGGTGTGTGTGGCTGTTTACATTTAGCTGATGTGGACTGTGCATGGGTCCCACCCCCCGCCCCCCGTGTTTCTGTGTGGGAGTGGTGGCGGCTCCCTGCCAGGACCCCGCCCTCGAGCCTGCTGGCCCCCGTCTCCTGCATGCCCCCCACAGTCGCCCACCGCCCGTCCCCTGGAAGCAAACAGCAGCCGTGCTCCGTCCACACACCCTCAGTGATCTCTGTACGCCTTTTTTTTTTTTAAATTCACAAATCCCTGTTCCTTCCCCCCTCCAGCCTTCGACTTGGGATCGGTAACTTATTTTGTCTGGCTTTTGAGGGACTTCTGTCTGTTTGTCCTCAGGTGGTCTTATGGATGTCTTTCAGAAAACGATTATTTTATATGAGTTGTCATGGAATTTGTTCTAATAAATCATTCTATCACATGGCAAAGGTCCCAGCGTCCATTGCCTTGGCCTTCTCTCTCCACCAGTAGAGTTTGGGGTGGAGATGCCTGGCCCCAGGGGCTCCCTTCGTTGGCTGGAAAATCCCTTTCGATCCCCAAGACCAGGGATGCTACAATGCAGAGACATCGCCAGCAGGGGGCGGCATAGGCGAGAAAGCAAAGCCTAGAGATTTCAGTTTGCTTCTCAAGGAGACGGTTATTTTATCCCAGCCATTCAAGGACGCGCCGTCCAGCAGCGCTCTAAAATAGGCCTGCTGTGGACAAGTAGCCGCAGGAGGGGCTCCTGAGTGCTGAGCCTCGGCCTCTCCCGTTCCTTCGCCCTTCCTGTGGCTTCGGAGTGATCTCTGACCTCATGGCACAGCGGTGCTGACGTCGCACCACCCAGTGCCTGGAGCCTCGGGTCTTCCCACCCAGAGGACCACGTCCCCCAACTCTGCTGCCAGGTGGACCCAGAGGAGGTGGACCATTGGGCTGGAGAGCGTTCAGCCTGCTGTCAGCCCACACAGCTGGCTGCCACCGAGACTGATCACCAGGTCACCAGCCACGGCCCAGGAGCCACTGGTATCCCACTGTCCCCACGCCCGCTCCATTCCCACGTTGGGCTCTGTTCCCCACACAGATCTGAAATGAATAATACGTTGAATAGTATTAATAGCAGGGAGACACTGCAAAAGAAAAAACTGGTAATCTAGAAAATATAACAGGAGAAATTACCCAAAATGAAGCACGGAAAAAGGACTTTAAAAAAAAGAATGAAAAAAATTGAAAGATGAACAGAGCATCATGATGAATGGCACAATATCAAGAAGTCCAACATACATGTAGTTGGGATCCCAGAAAAAGTGTGGAAAAGAATATATCAAAAAAATAGTGGCAAAAGATTCCTAGGCCGGATAAAAACTATAAATTGATGGATGTGATAACTCAAGAACCCCAAGGAAAATGCCAAAAAAGGTAATCATGGAAACACATCATGAGGCAATTGCTGAGACTCGGTGACAGGGAAGAGCTGAGAAGCGGGCAGTGACTTGTTCTGGAAAAGCAAGCCTATGAAGACAGTAAAAGGATCAGTGGTTGCCAGGCCTTGGCGGTGGAGACGGGAGGGGGTGGGGACCGGCCACGGGCGGTGGGGGCACTGACAGCAGATGGGTACGTGTCTCTGTGCCTTTGTCCAAACCCAGAGTGTGCACGCGGAGTGAGCCCTCCTGTAAACCACAGACTCGGGCGTTCCTCTGTGGACACTAGCGTCCCACTGTGGTGGGGACGCTGACAGAGGGGGTTTTGTGCAGCGTCAGGGCGGCAGGTAGGTGGGAAGTCACTGCCCTCTCCCCACTGTTTTACTGTGAACCTAAGACTGCTCAAAAAAGTAAAGTCTTAATAAAAAACTAAAATTTAAAAGATTTATTACAGGGGCGCCTGGATGGCTCAGTTTTGTGTCCGTCTTCGGTTCAGGTCATGATCTCATGGTTTGTGGGTTCGACTCCTGAATCAGGCCCAGGAGGACAGTGCAGAGCCTGCTGGGGACTCTCTCTCCCTCCCCCCCCCCACTCACATTTTCTCTCTCTCTCTGAAAATAAATAAAATCATTTTTAAAAAGATTGATTACATATAGAGGAACAAAGATAAGGATGTCAGCAGACTTCTAATCCAATATGAAAGGTACAGCATATCATCTGGAAGGTGAAATAAAATAATATGCTCGTGACTTTGGGGTATCAAAGATTTTTAAAATAGGATACAATAATCAGTAACCACAGGAAGTTTTTTTTTTTAATATTTATTTATTAGTTTTGAGAGATACAGCACAAGAAGCAGAGGGGCAGAGAGAGAGAGAGTCCCAAGCAGCCTCTGCACTGCCTGCACAGAGCCTGATGCGGGGCTCAATCCTGTGAACTGTGAGATCAAGACCTGAGCAGAAATCAAGAGTCAGACACTTAACTGACTGAGCCCCCCAGGTGCCCCCACAGGAAGTTTTTCTTAAACTGGGCTAGCTCGGCTAAGAACCCGTGTTCACCCAAAGGCTCCTCTAAGAGTGTGAAAAGCAATGATATTAACCATAACTAGATTCAGCAAGTAATCTGTATCCAAATAGCCAAAATTCACGGGTCCTATAAGTAGAACAAGTCAGACAATCCAATAAAAGATGGTCAGAAGAGCTGAGCAGGTGCTGCACAGGAGGACCCTAGGGGGTCAGAGAACCTTGTGGAAAGATGTGCCCCATCGTCTGTCATCAGAGGAGTGCAAGGTAGGCCCATCGTGAGACAGGCTGTCTCCACCAGGATAGCTGAAGCGAGGTCCTCGTCAAGGCCGGGGAGAGTGGAGCAGCTTGACAATTGAGGAAGAAACTTGGCACTAACTAGAGCTACCCACATGTCTACCCATCACCCAGCAACTCTCCTGGGTCTACACCCAAGGGAAACAGTGTGGTGATCCACAAAAGACACACGAGTGCCCAAAGCAGTGTCACTCATGAGCAGCAAAAAGTGACGTCCGTGGCCATCAGGAATGGAATGGGGGGGCCGCCTGGGGGGCTCAGTCGGTCGGGCATCCGACTTCGGCTCAGGTCATGATCTCACGCTTCGTGGGTTCGAGCCCAGTGTCAGGCTCTGTGCTGACAGCTCAGAGCCTGGAGCTGCTTCAGATTCTGTGTCTCCCTCTCCCTCTGACCCTCCCCTGCTCATGCTGCCTCTCTCAGAAATAAATACATTAAATTTTTTTTTTTTTAAAAAGGAATGGGGGGCGCCTGGGTGGCTTAGTCGGTTAAGTGTCCGACTTTCGCTTGGGTCATGATCTCGCGGTTCGTGGGTTCGAGCCCAGCGTCGGGCTCTGTGCTGACTGCCAGCTCAGAGCCTGGAGCCTATTTCGGAGTCTGTGTCTCCCTCTCTCTCTGACCGTCCCCTGCTCATGCTGTCTCTCTCTCTCTCCTAGAAATAAATAAAAATATTAAAAAATAAAATAAAATAAAAAAGGAATGGAATGGACAGCAACTTCCGGTATGTTCCCACACTGGATAGTATCCTGCAATGACACAGAACCGCACATGTTGTGATGAATCCACAACCAGGACAGAGGATGCCGGGTGCCAAATCTAGTGCCATTTTGAAAATAAGGAAAACTAAGCCCATGCCAGAGGAAGTCACAGTTCTGGTTAGTCTTGGACGGAAGTATTGGCCAAGAAGGGGTCACAGTAAGGTCCTCCGTCCTGGTTTCGGTGGTGGTTACACAGGTGTGTGTATACAAAAAAATCCATCGAGCCGTACACCTGAAAATCTACGCCCCCTGCACGGGTACCGGATACTGCAGTAAGAATTCAAAAAACTAAAAGTGGAAAGTGAATGTGTTAACACAAAATTGCTCATAATATTCACTTGTTGTCTTTTTAGGATCTGAGAGTCTGTTCCTGTGCTTTTTTCATTTTCACCCCAGATACTGGTGATTCACACCTTCTCTCTCTCTTGCCCAGTCTTGCTGGGGCCTACCCATTTTATTATTCTTTCTGTAGAACCAACTATTGATTTTCTCTATGATATATTTGTTTTCTGTTTCACCAATTTTGCTCTTATTCTTTATGTTTATTATTAGTTTTTTCTTCTCTTCCCTATTTTCTTTCTTCCCTTCTTCCTTTCTTTCTTTATTTCGTGAGATGGATCATCATTGATTTTCAGCTTTCCTTCTTTTCCGATATATGGATTTAAGGCTACATATTTCCTTCAAAACACAACTTTAGCTGATCCCATAAAGTTTGATATATTGTATTTTCATTATCATTTGAGTGAAACAATTTTTAGTGTTTATTAAGATTTCTTCCTTGGACAGTGAGTTATTTAGGTACGTGTTGCTAAATTACAAAACATTTGAGGATTTCCCATTATTCTTTTGTAATTGACTTCTAGCCTATTTCCACTATGGTCTGAATGTATATTTTAAATTATTTCAATCATTGGAAAGGTATAGAGTATGCTTTTTCACCCAGAATATGGGCAGTTGTGATAAGTGTTTCATGCGCCCTTGAAAAGAATACGTACATTTCCATTTATTTTCCATCTTTTATCAAATTGATCAGCTGTATTTTCAAATATATCCATTAATGTTTTGTCTGCTTGTTCCATCAGTTGCTGCAAGGACTGTGTTATAGTCTGCCACTGTGATTGTGGATTCATCTATTTCTCCTTTCAGTGCCATCAGTTTTTCTTTATGTATTTTGAAGCTATGTTATTAGGTGCATACAATTTAATCGTTATATTCCTGGGCGATGAGCCCTTTTGTCATCATGAAGTCTTCTTCATCCCTAGTTATTTTTCTTGCCTTAAAGTCTACTTTGTATGATATTAGTATAGCTATGCTGGCTTTTTTCTGGTTAGTTTATCATAACATCCTTTTTCATCCTTTTACATAAACTTTTGCAGATCTTGTTTTATAAGATTCAGTCTGACAATATCTTTTTTAATTGAAGTATTTTACTAGATTTATTGTAATTATCAATGTACTTAACTTTATTTTTTTTTAATTTTTTTAATGTTTTTTTTTTATTTCTAGAAGGGGGGAGAGAGAGAGAGAGAGAGAGAGAGAGACAGCGTGAGCAGGGAGGGTCAGAGAGAGGGAGTGACAGACTCTGAAACAGGCTCCAGGCTCTGAGCTAGCTGTCAGCACAGAGCCCGACGCGGGGCTCGAACCCATGAACCGCGAGATCATGACCTAAGCGAAAGTCGGAGGCTTAACCGACTAAGCCACCCAGGCGCCCCCAATGTACTTAACTTTAGATCTGCTGTATTATATCTGTTATTCCATTTTTCTTCCCTTTTTGTCTTAGGATTAATCAAGTATTCTCTTTTCCTTCTCCTACTCCTCCCCTTCCCCCTCCTTTTCTTCTTCCATGTTTCCCCATTTGCTTGTTAGTAATATTTACTTTCATTATACTCTTAGTAGGTACCCAAACAATTATACTTTTTTTAATGTTTATTTTTGAGAGAGAGAGAGTGAGCAGGGTAGGTGCAGAGAGAGAGGGAGACGCAGAATCGGAAGCAGGCTCTAGTCTCTGAGCTGTCAGCACAGAGCCCGATGTGGGGCTCACACCCATGAACCGTGAGATCATGACCTGAGCCGAAGTCGGACACTCCACTGACTGAGCCACAGAGGCGCCCTGGTACCCAAACAATTATAAAATCCATCTTTCACTTATATGGTCTAATGTGAATTGTTCTTTTTACTACTTCCTGGCATTTACAAAACAATTCACAATTATAAAATTCAATTATAAAATATATCTTTCACTTATTAAGACCTAATGTGAGCTTGCAGTTTTACCATGTCCTGGGCCACATAAAGACCTTCCAGCTCTTTCAATCCACTTGTCTCTCCCACCTTTGTGCTGTTGATCAGGCATTTTAATTCTGCAAATATTGTAGAAAACCCTACAATTAATTGTTATTAATTGCTGCAGTCGACATGCCCTACGTGTACTGACATGTTTGTACTCTGGTTCTTCTTTCACCCTGCATTTCCGTGTTTCCACCCGGTAGCCCTTCACTGAGATTTTTGGTTTTGGTACACAGGTTAGCTGTGATGAAATCTCCCTACTTCTTGAGTGGGGAGGGTTTGGAAATGTTTTCATTTTGCCTTTTCCTTCCACTTGGCACATTGATATAATATTCTAAGGTGGCAGTTACCTTTTTCTGGCATTTAAAATATATCATTCCATCATCTTCTGGATTTCGCTGCTTACCTGGAGAAGTCAAACATGTTATTGTTGCTTTTCTAGACCTGATCTTCTTTTCTGGGCGTTTTAGATTTTATCTTTGTTTTTAGTTTTTCAGTGGTTTTCGTACAATTAGGAGCATCTCTGAGGTCCTCTAGCACAGATGAGGTTTGCAGCACTTCTTAAAGTGGCGTCCATCTTTCACCGGTGTGGGGAAAGCCTCATCCATTTTCTCCTCAGATAGAATTCTGCCCCATTCCCAATTTCCTCTTCCTTGGACTCTGTTTACATATGCGTTAAACCTTTGTATATGTCCTGTGTCTCATGCTCTTTCCCGTATTTTCTGTGCATTTTTCTCCTTGTGGTTTGTCTTTTGTTCTCTGCTGACCTACCCCACAGCTCGCTAGGCCTCCTTCACTTCCGTCCAGGCTGTGAACCTATACGTCGTACTTTTTACTTTGGTTATTTCATTTTTGGTTCTAGAATTTCTTTGGTTTAAAAAGAATGTCTCATTTCTCTAAGTGAAAATTTCCATCTTGCCATTTGTTGTTCTGAACATATTAATCACAACTATTTCAAAACTTGTTTGATAGTTCTAGTACTTGACTCCTGCTTCTACTCTTGACTCGATGTGTTGATGTTTGGGGGCTCTTTTTTTAATTTTAATTTAAGTAATCTCTATGCCCAACATGGGGCTCCAACTCATGACCCCGAGATCAAGACACACACTCCTTGGGGCACCTGGGTGGCTCAGTTGGTTAAGTACCTGACTTCCGCTCAGGTCATGATCTCACGGTGTGTGGGTTCAAGCCCCGCGTTGGACTCTGTGCTGACAGCTCAGAGCTTGGAGTGTGTTTCAGACTCTGTGTCTCCCTCTCTCTCTGACCCTCCCCTGCTCATGCTGTCTGTCTCAGAGATAAATAAAACATTAAAAAAAAAAAAGAGTCACACACTCCTCTGACTGAGCCAGCTGGGTGCCCCTTGATACATGGTGACTTTTTTTTTTTTTTTTTTGAGAGAGCGGGAGGGAGAATCTCAAGCAGGCTCCAAGCTCAGCATCGAGCCAGATGTGGGGCTCAATCTCACGACTGACTGTGAGATCATGACCTGAGATGAAGTCAAGTCAGATGCTTAACTGAGCCAGAAACCCCTGGTGACTCTGGATTTAAAGTCACAGGCATTGTGAATGAGGAAAGAAAGGGATCCTCTGCATGAGGTTATGTTTTATCAGAGAGGATCACCCACAGAGCAGGACGGATCCCTTTGATCCACTCAGGGACTGACCCTTAGACAAGGCCTGTCCTACCTCTTGTGTGCCCGGCCTTCGGGGGCTCTGCTCTCCTGGAGTCACAGCAGTCCCGCCTGTGAGGCGCGCCACCTACCCAGCACCCTCCTCCTCTGAGGACGCTGGCCCCAGAGCGGTGATATTCCGGAGCTCCGCACATTTCAGCCTCTATGCTGTGTCCCTGCGCGGCACATGGGTCAGCAAATGCCTCCAGAGGAAAACTGGCGCGAGGGTCCAGCTCTCCGCTCTGCTCCCTTTCTCTCGAGCGTCTTGGCCTGTCAGCCCTGGAGGCCCTGGGAGCTGAGCTGCGGGGCTTTCCTCCCCGGCCTGGCGGGTCTGCGCCGCGCTCGCCTTCTTACCGGCCTTTCGGCCTCTCCTCTCTGCTTCCTCTCTGACAGCCCGACCACCTAGAACTGTGAGCTAAAGGTAGAATCGAAGCCAGATGCAAAGCTGAGATTTTAAGAAAAAAGGGAGCCCCCCACGTCCCGGGAGTCCGGCGGGAGCTGAGAGCTGGACGGTCAGGGGGCACCGCAGGGCCTCGGGGCGGCGGCCTGGAAGCGAGCACCCGGGTCAGGACACCAGGGCTTTGCCCAGAAGAGCAGAGGTGAGGTTACGACCCCTGCTCCGAGCCGAGGGTCTGAAGTCCGTTCGCACGAGGGAAGGGTCAGGAGGCCTGTCTCAGGGCCCGGGGAGAGGTCAGGGAAGCGCCCTCGTCCGAGGCTGGGGGGGCGGGGGGGCTGCGGTAGGAAATGGAAACCGGACAGCGTGTGAGCCGCTAGCAAACGGCTGAAGACGCCGCTCGGGTTGGAGGGGTGGCGGCTGGACAGGGGCCGGATGCCGAGGTGGAGGTGGACGCGCAGTCGGCAGGAGATGGGGTGCAAAGGCTCAGCACATACGTACCCCGAGTTCCACAATGTGGGCACGGAGAGTAAGCAATGGCCAAGAACTTTCCAGAAATGATCACAGGCACAGATCCTCCAGTAATATCAGAGGCCCAAGCCCCCAGGTGGACAGATGAGAACCAACCTAACCGGGACACTCCGTTCTGAACACAGAAGCGAGAGGGCTGAGGCGAGCTCACCTGCTGTGGGGGGAAGGCGTGAAGAAACAAGGAAAATGGAGCCGGCCCCGCCCCCTCACAGGCCCCGCCCACCAATACAGGCCCCACCCACCATCAGGCCAGGGGGACCGGCCCCGCCCACCCCACAGGCCCCGCCCACCCAGGCCAGGGGAACCGGTCCCGCCCACCATCACAGGCCCCACCCACCCCAGGCCAGGGAACCGACCCCGCCCACTCACAGGCCCCACAGGCCCCGCCCACCGTCACAGGCCCCACCCACCCTCAGACCAGGGGAACCGGCCCCGCCCACCCCAGGCCAGGGAACAGGCCCCGCCCGCCCCACAGGTCCCACCCACCCACCCTCAGGCCAGGGGAACCGGCCCCGCCCACCACAGGCCCCGCCCACCCTCGCAGGCTCTGGGGAACCAGCCCCACCGGTTAAACTAAAATCAGACAACATAGACTTTAAGACAGAAGCTGCTGTTCGGGAAAGTGAGAGCAGCGCGCAGTGACAGGTGGCTCAGTCGGGGACGTAAAGAGACACGAAGTACAGCCTTCACGGTGGGAAGCAGGCGTTCAGCTGGGAATCCCCGTGACCCCGAGCCGGGGAGACGGACCGTTAGTAAGTGGTGGGTGGTAGTGACAGCGCCCCCACGAGCTTGAAGCCCCAGCGCTGCGGCCGTCGTGTGGCTCCAGCGCCAGCAGGCTGGGAATCGCTGACACAGTAGCTTCACATTCGCTTGGAAATCTCAAACCAAATTTCTTTTTTTTCGTAAGATTTTATTTTTACATAAGCTCTACATCCGACGTGGGGCTTAAACTCACAACCCTGAGACCAAGAGCCCCTCACTCCGCCAACTGACCCAGCCAGGTGCCCCTAAGTCAGGTCTGCAGATCATTCATGAGTGACAGAAGTGAATATCAGCGGTGCCCCATCGGAGATTTGGGGCTCAGCGAAAGCAGAGTTCTGCAGAAGATGAACCCTTAAACACTCGCAGCGGTAAAGAGAGCTGGCGATTAAAGAGCCAAGCGTCCAGCTTAAGGCAGAAAAATAACCACAGAAACGTAATATATGACAGGAAGTGGAAGGATGGATGCAAAAAAGGTGAAAAACAAGAACAAATTGAAAATGAAATCGTAATAGAAACAAAAAATATAAAAGTGGATTTCTTGAAAAAATAGTAATAAAATAGCTAAAATTCTGATGAGATCTCCCAACGGGGAGAAAAGACAGGAGGCACACACACCAGTCTGCCTGATGAAAGAGGGAGGCGCCGCCATCAACACCCTTTGTACCCATGACTTACGACAGTGAACAAAGAGATGAGTTCCTAGAAAAACGTCATTTGCCAAATGTGATTCTCAGGGACCCAGAAAGCCCAAACGGTCCTGTAAACGCTAAAGAAACTGAATTAATAGTTGACAATCTTCCCACAAAGATGTGAAAAATCAAAGACAGGTTCCCATGCTCCCCACAAATTAAAAGGAGTAATTTCAGCCTGTTTTTACAAACTTCAAAATGTAGGAAGAAGGGGATGCATACCCGATTCATTCCAGGACTCTGATATCATTTAAATAGGAAGACCAGGCATGCAGAATGAGAAAGAAGAAGCGTAAGGAGTGACAGTTGTGAGCACAGATGGGCCAGCTGAAGTCCATTCTTGCCACATCCAGTCCGACCTCGCGCTGTGTCACCGTTGGAATGGGGCTCTCCCAGGACAGAAACCTGAGAAACTCCCTGACTCCCATTAACGGCTTCAAGGAGAGAAACACGTGTTATGCAGGAGATGCAGGGCCCAGGCCAGTCCTGGCGAAGGGGCGGGACTTGCCTACCAGATGGGAGATGCTCGGGGCAGTGATGTTAGAATTGCTCCTTGGACATCATGTTAAAGATGTGATAAGCCAAAGCTAACACATCGTCATAGTAATGTGGGTGGGAACCAGCATTTTCCATGTAAGAGGAAAGAGATACAAGTCCAAACCGGGCTCTGGGGAGAAAACCTGACGATGGACGTGAAGCCAGGGTCCCGGGGCAGCCGCGTGCCCCCACGCTCTCTGCAGCACTATTCTCAATGGCACACCCCTGGCAGCACCCTGCGTGCCCACCAGCTGACAAATGCATGAAGAATATGTGGTGTGGGGGCGTCGGGGGGCTCAGGCAACTGAGCCTCAGACTCTTGGTTTCGGCTCAGGTCATGGGATTGAGCCCCACGTCAGGCTCTACCCTGACAGCACAGAGCCTGCTTGGGATTCTCTCTCCCTCTGTCTCTGCCCCTCCCCTGCTTGGTCTCTCTCCTTCTCTCAAAATAAGTAAATAGGCTTAAAAAAAAAAAGTGGTGTATATTCACACACACAACAGAATACTACTCAGCCGTAAACGAGAAGGAAATCCCACCACGGTGACACCTTGGGTGGCCTCGTGGGCATCTGGTGACCTGAGGGGAGTCCGGGAAAGACACACCGTAGGGTGGCTTCCATGAGTGGAGTCTGAAAACACCAGGCTCACAAATACAGACGCGGTTGTCAGGGTCGGGCGGGCAGGGCTGGAGGGGGCATCCCGGGTGAGACACGCTGGCAGTCAGGCAGTTGGGTCCTGGGATGTGGCGGGCGTCACCGTGAGCGTGGCCGCTAAGAGTGGGTGTCAGGTCTCATCACAGGGAAAGCGCTGACTGCGCGCGGCGGTGGGTTACCCGAGCCGGTGGAAATATCATGGTTGTGTTCACCCCGGAAACTAATAGTGTCATGTCAGCTATATGTCAATAAAATGGAGGTGGGGGACATGATAAAATTAAGAAGAAGAAGAAAAGAAAGATAGCCTTGCGATGCCACGGCCAAGCTGTCACTTCCTCACAGAAGGTGGCTGCCAAGCCAAGGCGGAAGAAAGAACACGGCGGTTGGCTTGGGTCAAGCGGCTGAGAAGTGGGACATCTGCGAGGCGCCGGAGCGCCAGCCCTGGGCTGCTCGCTGGCACCAAGGCAGCACGCTTTCCTGGCAGACTTAGCGTCCCTAGTGGGGGACCTGGGGCTGTGGCCCATGCCCCCCCCATGCCATCCCTGCCAGGATGAGCCAGCCGCCTCTGCCTCGCAGGCTGCCTGTCTCCTGGCTCGCAGAGGGGAGGGAGGGGAGGCGCGCGGGAAGATGGGTTTGGGATGATGTTAGGAGTTGGGCTCACAGGAGGCCGCTAGGTCAGGACGGCGGAGCCCTTGAGACGCGGCGCCCTTCCGCAGGAGCCCCCAGAGAGCCCCCAGCCCTCCCCCACTCGAGGACGCAGCGAAGAGAGCCGGGACTGAGCCTCACCGGACACACTGCCTGCCGGCGCCTTAACCTCGTGCTCCCAGCCCCCAGTCCACAGCGTCTCGTTACAGCAGCCTGAACAGACTAAGAGAAACCAGAACTACGACCCTGCTAATACCAAGGAGTCACTGGTTTTGCGAGGGCTGGTCCTGGTGTTGCGATCCTGTAGGGCATCTATTTTTTTTAAATGTTTTTTATTTATTTCTGACAGAGAGAGAGACAGCGTGAGCAGGGGAGGGTCAGAGAGAGAGAGGGAGACACAGAATCTGAAGCAGCTCCAGGCTCTGAGCTAGCTGTCAGCACAGAGCCCGACATGGGGCTCGAACCCACAAACCCTGAGATCATGACCTGAGCTGAAGTCAGGTGCTTAACCGACTGAGCCCCCCAGGCGTCCCAGGAATCTATTTCTTTAAATCTTGCCCTGTGAGACTTCTGGGATGTCCCTTATGCTCCCAGGACACGGAGTTGACGGCTGAACTCCAGCAGCCTTTGTGAGGCCACGAGGCTCTGGTCAACGCTAGGGAGTAGGAGCTGAGAGCTGGGGGGACCTGGCTCCCAGGGGCCGCCAGCCCCCAAACCGGGTTAGTGTGAGAGAGACGTGAGCAATGACTCAGGCTGGGCCCCGTGCTCTCTGTGGCTGGCCTCAAGCCCAGCTGATACTGAAGCCCGTGACTAGAAAGTGAAGCTGCCGTGGGACGTGGGGCCGGGAGTGGGAGACTTTCTCTAGAGGTGAGAGTCCGCAGGCCCCCCCCCTCAGGCTGGCTCCCCCAGCTCCAGATGTCTGCGGGGGGTGCAGAGGGGAGGTGCTCAGGACAAAGAGGAAGTGGCCCAGAGGGGAAGCAGCAGTTACAGAGCGGAGGCGGGTGGGCTGGGGGGCAGTGCTGGAGCCTTCCCCCACGGAGCTGAGGGCCCGCAGTCCGCGGCTGGACCAGGATGAACGCCAAGGCAGGAGCCCCAGAGGTAAGTGACAGCCACAGCAGGGCCAGGCGGGAGAGCCGGGCCAAAGGGCCTGGGCCCAGGGGGTCTCCACGCCCCCAGCTGAGCCTGCAGACCACCCCTCCGCACCCAGCGGGCAGCCTCACCCCATGCTCTGCAGGGCAGGAGGCCCACGCCTCCAGCCGTGACCTTTGACACCTGCGGCGTCCCATGGCTGCCCACCACGGGGCCGGGGTGCTTGGCACTGCCCCGCAGGGTCCCCCAGCCCAGGACAAGCGGCCGGCGCTGCCCTGCGTGGCCGGCCTCCCGGTTTGTTCCCAGCGGCCACGAGGAGATGCTGTGCTCTGGGCATCAGGGGCCGGGGGCCGGGGGCTGCTCCCAGTCCCGGATGGGGGCTGCAGGGCTTTGACCTGCCCTCTGCGTGGGACATTTGGGGGACAGGCCCCTTTCCACGTGGTGCCTTGGGGAGGAGCAGGTACAGGGATGTCCCTGGGGCCCCTTGGCCCCGTCCCCAGCCAGGACTTCACACTGACTGCCTCTCCTGAGAGTGAAGGCCAGGTGGCGGACCCAGACCCCCCGGGCTCTGCCTGAGGCCTTGTTCTGGTTTCTTGTCTGGCTTCTGGGGGTCCCCACCACCCTGTAATGTTCCGGCTCAGGGCAGACACAGCCTCGTACGGCCGGCCCCTCCCCACGCTGAGACAGGCCCGGGTGCCCTGCGGGGGGCGGCCCTGGCACGAGTCCCAGGCTGGAGCTGGAGGCAGAGCCAGCTGCTCCCGGTGTCACCCCCAGAGCCTGTGCGGCCCGGGGCTAGCTGCGCCCGGGCCGCGGCCCCAGAGCCCCCTCCCCACAGGCCCAGGCCTGCAGACGTCTCCTCCGTGTTTAGCCAGGTGACTGTGACTGCATGGGCTCTTTCCTGCAGCCCTGGGGGGGCTGCTAAACTGGGGAGCACTTGGCTCATGGTGGCATTTGAGGCCACTCTGGGGAGGGACTCCAGCTCCAGCAGAGGCCCAACCAGCCTGGCTCCCAGCTCTCGGTGGGAAGGACCGCCCTGAGGGCTGGGACAGTCCTGCTGCAGAGGGAGAGCGTCCCAGGGCCCCACCCAGCCCCACCCAGCCCCACCCAGCCCCCACCGTGCCCTCCGGGCCAGGAGGAGGGCCCTGCTAGGGCCCCGGGGCGGGGGTGGGGCGGGCTGCAGAGGGTCAGGCCCTGAAGGGATGCGGCTATTTATAGGCCCGTCAGGAGGCCCAGGCTGAAAGCAGAAACTGCCGCAGAACCTGGTACACATGTGACTGAAAGAAGGAACCGAGACTCAGACACCCAGCACCCCCCCCCGGCCCCCCCAGCGGGAAACAGCCGAGGGCTGGGTCCCAGGGCACAGATGGATGCACACACGCGCACACACACACACACTCACACACACGCACACGCACGCGCGCACCAGCTCTTCAGCCACCGCACAGAGGCCGCCACCTGCAGGCCGGGTGCTCAGGGGAGGGCAGGGGAGGGCAGGGGAGGGCAGGGGAGGGCAGCGGAGGGCAGGGGAGGGCAGGGAGGGCAGCGGAGGGCAGGGGAGGGCAGGGAGGGCAGGGAGGGCAGCGGAGGAGGGCGGAGGGCAGCGGAGGGCAGCGGAGGGCAGGGGAGGGCAGGGGCAGCAGCGGAGGGCAGGGCAGGGAGGGCAGCGGAGGGCAGCGGAGGGCAGGGGAAGGCAGGGGAGGGCAGCGGAGGGCAGGGAGGGCAGCGGAGGGCAGCGGAGGCAGGGAGGGGGCAGGGGAGGGCAGGGGGAGGGCAGCGGAGGGCAGGGGAGGGCAGGGGAGGGGGCAGGGGAGGGGGCAGCGGAGGGCAGGGGAGGGCAGGCGGAGGGCAGGGGAGGGCAGGGGAGGGCAGGGGAGGGCAGGGCGGAGGGGGGAGGCAGGGAGGGCAGGAGGGCAGGGGAGGGCAGCGGAGGGCAGCGGAGGGCAGGGGAGGGCAGCGGAGGGCAGGGGAGGGCAGCGGAGGGCAGCGGAGGGCAGGGGAGGTCAGGGGAGGGCAGCAGAGGGCAGCCGGGCACTGGCCTCCCAGCCGGGGCACAGCCTTGGGCAGGGGTGGGGAGGCCTCTGAAGGGGCCCAGCCGCCTGG
Organism: Proteles cristata cristata; assembly: GCA_017311185.1. Classification (NCBI taxonomy): domain Eukaryota; kingdom Metazoa; phylum Chordata; class Mammalia; order Carnivora; family Hyaenidae; genus Proteles; species Proteles cristata. The sequence goes on along the minus strand of JAESUZ010003652.1, from coordinate 81,433 downwards.
GCACCGCTGGCGCTCCTGGTGATGCCGGGTCTCCCCAGGCAGGGGCTGAGGCCTCCCCAGAGAGCGGCGGTGCCCCCTGCACCGTGTGCTGCACGCAGGCCCCCAGCCCCCAGCATGGAGAGGCCGGTGTGGTGGGACTGCGGCCTGAAGCCCGGCTGAGCCCCGACCTGACCAGCAGGACCATGTGACCACAGGGCCACAGAGCGCACCCCCAGCCACCCGATCCCCTGACACAGACGGCTCGGGCCCTGCTCAGTGCCATCCTCCCGAACCCCTCGCTTGTCGGGCCCCACCCTGCTGCAGGCCTGGTCCTCTTGGGGAGGGGAGCCCTGGAGGGGCCATGCCAGCCCTCGCCATCTGGGGACCCCATGGGGACCCCCTTCTCCACTTGCAGGTGCTGGGAGCGCTGGCCGTGCTGTGGCTTGGCGCCGTGACCCTGACCTCCCTCCTGTGGCAAGTGTACCCTCCTCCCATCTGGGGCCAGATGCACCCTGAGGAAGAGCCTGCCTGGCCCCGGGCCCACGGCTCCAGCCTGGCCCGGGAGCCCCTGACACGGGGGCCCCGACAGCTGTGGAAGGACTCCTGCCGGTGAGTGAGGCTCCAGCAGCTTCCCCGCCCCCGCCCCCGCCCCCGCCCCCGGGATGTCCCTCGGCTCCCACTTGCCGCGCTTCCTGCTGTGGGTGCGGGCCCTGCACAGCCCTGTGCAGAGCCCAGCCCACACACTCACCACGCGCTGGCCCCCAGGGTCAGATCCCGCCCCAGGGTCAGATCCACCCCCCTCAGGGTCAGATCCACCCCAGGGTCAGATCCGCCCCCCAGGGTCAGATCCGTCTGCTCAGGGTCAGATCCGCCCCCCAGGGTCAGATCCGTCTGCTCAGGGTCAGATCCACCCCAGGGTCAGATTCCCCCCCTAGGGTCAGATCCGCCCCCCAGGGTCAGATCTGTCGCTCAGGGTCAGATCCACCCCCAGGGTCAGATTCCCCCAGGGTCAGATCCACCCCCAGGGTCAGATCCGCCCCCAGGGTCAGATCTGTCGCCTCAGGTCAGATCCACCCCAGGGTCAGATTCCCCCAGGGTCAGATCCACCCCAGGGTCAGATCCACCCAGGGTCAGATTCCACCCCCAGGGTCATATCCCCCCCCTAGGGTCAGATCCGCCCCCAGGGTCAGATCCACCCCCCCCTAGGGTCATATCCCCCAGGGTCAGACCCACCCCCCAGGGTCAGATACCCCAGGGTCAGACCCCCTTGGCCGGCCTCCAGGGGCCTCCCCCCACCGGTAGGCAGCCCTGACCCAAAGCCCGGTCTGCTTGGCTCCCCCTCGGTGCCCCCTCGGCCTGGGCCGGAGCCGGTGATGCGAGGCAGCAGCTGGCCCCTCTGCCCTTCCGCAGGCTCGCGCTCGTGGAGAGCATCCCGCAGGACCTGCCCCCGGCGACGGGCGGCCCGTCGGCCCTGCCGCTGGCCCAGGCGTGGCTGCAGCTGCTGGACGCTGCCCGCGAGGCCGTCCACGTGGCCAGCTTCTACTGGTCTCTCACGGGCCCCGACATTGGCGTCAACGACTCGTCTTCCCAGCCGGTGCGTCCCGGCCCGGCCCTCCCCACGCGGGCGCCGGGCCCGTCTCTCTGGCTCTGAGCCGTGGGTGCTCGGGGTGGGCCCAGGTCCTTGGGGCTGGTGGGGTCACTCTCACTGTGGGCCCGGCCTCGCAGGGAGAGGCCCTTCTGAAGAAGCTGCAGCAGCTGCTGGGCAGGAACGTCTCCCTGGCCGTGGCCACCAGCAGCCCGTCACCGGCCATGAAGTCCACTGACCTGCGGGTGCTGGCGGCCCAAGGTAGGCTGCCCGTCCTGGGCCGCTGCGCGGGCATGAGCGTGGCGCCTGGCCCGCTGGGGCCCCAGGACGAGGGGCGAGGCCAGAGCTGGTTTTGAGGAGCCAGGGGCCGTTTTCCCTGGGGCAGAGCATAGGGGGGTCCTCGGGGCCCCCCGAGCCCCCTGATCCGGCCTGCAGGCAGGCTCGGGCTGGGAGCTCTGCTGGGGGGAGCGGCCGTGGGGGCCCTGGGTTTGGGCTGCCCGGAGGGATCCTGGGCCAGTGGATGCCTCCGTTTCTCCACCGTAAAGGAGGGCCGCAGTGGGGGTAAACACGTCCACCCGACGGCAGAGGGCTGAGGGTCAAGCTCACTTCACACGAGCCGGCTTGCCACATCGCCCTGACCTCTCGGCCAGGTGCCCAGGTGCGGTACGTGCCCCTGGGGAAGCTCACCGGCGGCGTTCTACATTCCAAATTCTGGGTCGTGGACGGACGGCACGTCTACCTGGGGAGTGCCAACATGGACTGGCGGTCCCTGACACAGGTGAGTCCAGCGCCCAGTGAAAGGAGACCCACCTGCGGCCTGTCCACCGCCCACACCCCCGGGGGCTTGGCCCGACGTCCCCTGCTGCCTGGCATGCAGCGGGGCCCTGGTGGGCATCGTCAGAGCCCGGGCCGGTAGGTGAGCGGCCTCCTCGGCCACCGCGCTCACGCTGGGCTATGTCATGGCGTCCAGGGAAGGACGTCCCAGTCACTCCACACAGGCGCCTGCAACTGCATCAAAACCAGCCCAAGAACGAGGGCAGAAAAGGCAGTGGCGTCTGTCGCCCAACAGGAACACGAATGGCTTTATGCATTTCTATTTTTTTTGCAATAAACTTGCATCACTCTGATTGTTAGGATACATGTACAAGAAAACAGGGTCCCACTGGGCACCCCCACCTCCTAGCGTCCCCTGCCTGTTGTGGCTCCTGCGGTGACGCTGCTGTGGACCAGCCACCAGTGTGGGGGCCGCACTCTGCCTGGGGGACCACACGTCCCCCTGGGCTCCCCCCCACAGCCGCTGCCTCTTCCCTGCAGGTGAAGGAGCTGGGCGCCATCATCTACAACTGCAGCCGCCTGGCCAGGGACCTGGAGAAGACCTTCCAGACCTACTGGGTGCTGGGGGCGCCCGAGGCCGTCCTCCCCAAAGCCTGGCCTCGGAACTTCTCGTCCCACATCAACCACTTCCAGCCCCTCCGGGACCGCTTCGAGGGGGTGCCCACCGCTGCCTACCTGTCGGTGAGAGGGGCTGAGGAGCCGGCCAGACCCCGCGGGGCCCGCCAGGTCCTTGGCACACTGGCCCTGGAGCCCCAGGCGCGGGGACCCAGCTGCAGGAGAGGATGGCGGTCACCACCGCCTGGGGGTGGTGGGGGGCCCTGCGTACCCAGGGGCTCCAGGCACACTGCTGGGTGGGCTGGAGGGGCTTCAGCTGGGGTTCAGGAGTGGTGGGGGAGGAGACCCAGCATGGGAGCCCCGGAAGGCGGGTGGGGGCCCAGCCTGACAGACACACGCCTTCCCCGGCGCAGGGAGCTGCTTGGGTCCAGGAAGTTGAGCTGACCTGGCCCTGGGGGGGGGCACCTACTTCAGGCTCTCCTCACCCCACCCATCTCTCCCCACCTCTCCAGCCAGCGTCTCTTGTTTTCCTCCAGGCTCCCCAACACTGGGGGGTGGGGGGTGCACAGTAGAGTCCAGAGAGCAAGCAGCTCAGGACGCTGGCTGTGCCCTCAGGGACCCCCTCCCCGAACAGGCATCGCCCCCCGCACTCTGCCCGCATGGCCGCACCAGGGACCTGGAGGCGCTGCTGGCGGTGATGGGGGGCGCCAGGGAGTTCATCTACGCCTCGGTGATGGAGTACTTCCCCACCACGCGCTTCAGCCGCCCCGCCAGGTGGGTCTGGGAGGCGCCCCCTCCCTGACGTTTCCTGTCCTGCTGGGATGCCTGTGACCCGCGGCGTGCTGGCGGGGACCCCGTTGGCCCAAGGACCCTGGCCCTGCCCCCCCCCAGGTACTGGCCGGTGCTGGACACGGCGCTGCGGACAGCGGCCTTCGACAGGGGCGTGCGCGTGCGCCTGCTGGTCAGCTGCTGGCCCCACACCGACCCCAGGATGTTCCCGGGCCTGCGCTCCCTGCAGGCCCTCAGCGACCCTGAGGCCGGAGTCTCAGTGGAAGTGGTGAGGACCTGCTCCCTGCGTGGGAAGGGGAGGTGGGCAGGGTCGGCCTTTCTCCCTTTCCTGACTCGCCCCCTCTCCGTTCCCCAAAGAAAGTCTTCATCGTGCCGGTGAGGAACCACTCTAACATCCCGTTCAGCAGGGTGAACCACAGCAAGTTCATGGTCACTGAGAAGGCGGCCTACATAGGTGAGCAGCTGGGTCTGGGTGTCTTTGCCGGGTGCCAAGGGTGCAGGACACGGGGGCACATAACCCCACAGAAGGGGCCGGAACCCTCAAGCAGCGGCCGGCCGGGGCACCAAAGGGGACATCGCCTTCTGTGCAGCGTGGGCCCCTCGGGGCGGAGGGTTAGGGCATCCGGGGGGGCTCTGGGAACCAGGCAGCCATGCCAGCTGCCCCCCGACACCCCCCTCCGGCAGATGGGAGACCTGAGCACCGAGTCGTCAGAGCCCTGAGTCAGGACACCTGACCCAGGGTGCGTGGCTGGAGCCTCACACGTGGCACCCGAGGGGTGGCCTGGCCAGACCTTGCTGACCCCAGAGCGGCGGCTGAGCCCACCTATCCCCGAGCCGCACGCCTGGGCCAGGCGGCAGAGTCCCCGAGCCCGGCCATCAGGGACTCTCCCACCCGCCCCCACAGGCACCTCCAACTGGTCGGAAGATTACTTCAGCAGCACCTCCGGGGTGGGCCTGGTGGTCAGCCAGAGGGCCTCCCGCGCCCGGCCGGGGGAGCCCACCGTGCAACAGCAGCTGCGGCAGCTGTTCGAGCGGGACTGGGATTCCCCCTACGCCGTGGGCCTCGACGGACAAGTGCCGGGCCTGGACTGTGCTTGGCAGGGTTGAGGTCTGGCTGCACCCGATTCCCCAGGGGCCCCAGTGGCTGCCGCTTCCGCTGTGCCACCGCCCGGTCCCCACCCTCACTAGCCCCGCTCAGGGCCAGGATTTCCCAGTTCCCAGCAGGTGCAAACCGTCGGCTGGCCCTCAGCAATCCAAACCATCCCCTCTTAAACCTCACCTCCTCCAGAGAGCCCTCCAGGATGCTCCTCCCTGACCCGCAGAGCCACAATCCCCACCCATATGGGAGGGCTTTAGAATATACCTGCACCTCCCTGCCTCTCTGTGTGAGTCCTGCACGGGCTGCACCCCCTTCCACTGGCCCCAGGTGGGAGTTCAGCACCCCTGACCCTGTGAGGGTCCCCTGTCCACATGGCTTCCAGGGGAGGCTGCTCTCCGCCTGTGTGCCAGGAGAGCCGCTGACTTGCCGGGGCCCGGTCCCTGCCCACAGAACCGGGGGACGGGGCGGGGCCAGGACGGGACGCATGGCTGTGAGGGTGGGCTGGAGAGGGAGGTGGGCGCCTGGGACTGTGAGCTGGTCCTGGGGCGCGGGGGGGCCAGGACCGTGGGCGGCGTCCGGAGAGCCTGGTTTTGAGCGGGGGCGGGGGTGGGGTGGGGACTTGCATACAGACCTGCTGGAGATGACCCTCCTGGGGACCCGCCCTGCCAGGCAGGTCTGCATCCCGTCGCACGACTCGTTCCGGGCCTCCTGCTGGACCAGACGCCTGTCTCGGTGCCCCCTGCCCCCCACCCTGGTTCTGGCCAAGACTTCGTGGCCCTCGGCCTGTGGAGGCCCCTGCGGCCGTCCTAGGCTGGCGCTTGGGGCGACTCAGTGGTCCGAGGGCCACTGGATGCCGAGTGAGCTAAGGGTGTGGGTACCAGGTCCCCTCTGCCCTGGAGAGAGCCCGATGGGCCGGGGCGGGGGCCCCTACGCATCAGCGTCCTCGTCGGTGAAGAAGGCGCCCAACCCCGGCCTGCCTCCCCGCCCCGGCCTGCACGGCTCTGAAGGTGCCCTGGACCCCCGCGGCCCTGCGAGGCGCCCGGGGCCCCTGGTGCGTGTGCGGGGGCTGCACTTGACCAAGCCCACCCTGGCGGCCCGCTGCCCGCGTCCGCTCCGCTCCCCACGGCTGCGGCGCTGGTTTGCTGCTCCCTGTGTTCTCCGAGCTCGCGGCCTGTCCCCGGGCTCTGTGCTCCAGGCCCTGCTGGGATGACAAAGGCCACTGCCAATGGCCCGGTGGCCCTCAGTCTGTGGAAGCGGCGGCCACACCTCAGTGGCGATCTTGAGGCCTGCTGCAGAGCAGACCCGCACAGGAGACCCAGCTCGATGAGGCTCAGGAGGCGCCCCGGGACCTCGATGTGGGTCCTTCTGGGGTGTGGTGGACAGACCCTCACAGCCCTGCCTCCTGGCACCCACACCCTTACGCGATGCCCGCCCCTTGGGGGCAGGCAAGACCTGCCTTTGCTTGTGGCCAATAGAATGCATGGAGCCAACCGTGTGTCACTTCTGTGAATATGTGACATAAACCTGTACTGACATCTTCCTGGGGGTCTGTCCCTTGTGAGCTTGCTGAAGCCACCAGGCTGAGGCTGGTCCTCCCGAGGGGCCCGGGCAGCCGGCCACTGACAGTGCCCCGGGTCACAGAGTTGCGCTACCAAGCGGTGCCAGCAGCCACGAGTTTCGGAAGGAGCTCCTTCCCCGGATGGTTCTGGAGATGAAACCCCAGCCCCGGCTCACAGCTGCGGGGCACCGAGCAGAGGCCACAGCTCTGTGCTTGGACCCCTGACCCACAGGGGCTGGGAGGTCTTAATGTGTGTTGTCTTAAGCTGCCGATCTGGGGGAGCCATGACGCAGCACCCCTAAGTCCTATGCAGAATTGGGGCCCCTCCTGCCTCTGGCGCCAGGGTCCCAGCGCCTCAGGTCTTGACCCCAGCTTCAGAGGCGGCCCCCCGCGGAGCCAGGCAGGCCCCTCGGCAGCGTTCCTTCCCAGGAGGGCACACTCACCGTGTCTTCAGGACCGGCAGGCGGGGCAGGCGGCCGCGCCTGGATGGAGTGATGGCCTCGCTGGACTTTTGGGGCAAAGACCCCACTCTCCTCCTTCCTCATTTGTGAACTCCCTAGGGGCCTAGTGCCCATTTTCCACAGGATTTCACGTCTCCTAACTTGGGTGGCCTTCCCAGCCAGCCACAGGGAAAGGCACGGCGTCTGCGCAGGGGCGAGGGGGACTGCTCAGCGTCTCCTCTCTGGCCTGGCGTCTGCGCAGGGGCGAGGGGGACTGCTCAGCGTCTCCTCTCTGGCCTGGCGTCTGCGCAGGGGCGAGGGGGACTGCTCAGCGTCTCCTCTCTGGCCTGCTCCTCCGGCCAGGTCAGCACCGCATGGGGGGCTCACAGCCCAGCTCTTACTGCTGCACCTTCAGCCTGAGAGCCAATCCCCTCGGGGCCCAGGAGGCAGGGGTGCTGCCGCGGGGCTGTGGGCACAGGAGGGGTGCCACCGGGCAGGGGAGGGCAGGGTGGAGAGCTGACACTGAGCAGGAGACCCTGGAGCCTCACTCTGCATCCCCCACCCCCAGCCCACGTGAGCAGGTCTGCCCTGCTCTGTCCCTGTGCTGCCTTCCTGGGGCGCGGGGTGTGGGGACGGCGTGGCCTCCTTCCTTTCCACCCCTCACAGCTGCCGGCTCGGAGAGGGATCTGAGGGCACGCGGGAAAGCGAAGGGCGGCTCTCAGACCCCCGGAGGGGCATCCCGAGGGAACTCCCTCCCAGGGAACTCGCAGAGACCCGGGCGCGCGCGGGAAGGAGCCGAACACAAGACCTCGCGGCCGGTGCTGAGGGTGCGCGTCCTGTCCTTTATTTCGCACCTGGGGCAGCCCAGCGGCAGCGTGCGCACAGAGGGTCCCAGGGACTGCGCGCGGGGCACCCGCAGCCAGCGCCCCCCGCCCCGCGTGCGCGCATCCCGAAGCCAAAGCTGGAGCTGGAGGCAGGGGTGAGTTCTGAGAGATGAGCAGGCAGAGGGCCGCCTGGAAGCACCAGACTCCGCCCCCGCCCCGGGCCGGGGCTACAGCAAAACCACTCCGCCCTCGGCCGCCAGCACCCCCACGGCCACTACCCTGCATGGTCCCCGCAGTCGTCCCGCCGCGCAGGGAGGTCTCAGTCCTGTGGACGGGAGCTCCGCGCCGGGGGCCTCACGACTTCATCTGGGCGCCTGTCCTCGGGGAAGGGTCGCCCCTGCCCGGCCCCTCATTTGCCGCTGGGGCTGGGCGCGGGGGGCGGGCCGGCTTCTCCGTCCACCATCGCCCCGGAGCCCAGCGACTCCCCTTCTCCCTGCCCCTCGGGGGAGAAGCTGTCTCGGGCATCAAAGAAGGGGCCTGCCTCGTCCTGGAGATGCGCCTGCTCTTCAGCACTTTTGCTTTCCTTGGTGGGGGACGAGGAGAACCCCAGCTTGGGGAACCGAAACCAGCCGGCCCTCTCCTGCGGCGGCGCCCCGGGCTGCGTCTGGACCGGAGCCCGTGTCGGGGCTTCGGCCTGGGTGCCAGCGCTGGCCTCGGCGACCGGGCCAGAAAAGCCGATGCTGGGGAGCCAGAGCCGGAACAGACCGGAGGGCTTCTTAGCTTCTGCTTTTGCTCTGGGGGCCCCGGCCTCCTCTGCCAGGGCGGCGGCCGCCTCCTGGCCCTCTTCTGGCGGGAACTCGAGAATTTCCGCGGGCTCCTCGTCAGAGCAGCTGTCTGCAGGCCCGCGGCCAGAGCGGAGGTCTGGGGAGCAGGCTGGCAGGTCTGCACCGGGGGAGATAATTTCAAACGGCTCTCCGGTGTCAGGCTGCGGGTCTCCAGAAACAGGTGCTGCTCCTGGGCCAACCGGTTCAGGGAGGGGCCCTCTGGGCCCCGAGTCTGCAGTCAGCATGTGCACCTGCGACCGCGTGCTGGGCTCTGGGACCCTCCCCTTTAGTAAGGAAAACCCATAAGAAGGCGTTTGGGTCTCGGACGCGGGGACCTCTAACTCCCGCACGATCTGAGTGGGAAAAGCCCGGGGCCCCGAGAGCTCGGTGTACGTGGCTGTCACGGTGCTGTGCACAGTGACCTTCTGGCTCTCAGCCTCCGCGCTCTGAATGTGCACCCTGACCTTACAGATGGGGGCGGCTTCCGAGGAGAGGACGCCAGTGCCCCCGACGCCCGGGCTGGGCCCGTGCAGCGCAGTGTCAGGCCGGCCCTGCGGGGACCCCAACTCTCTCACGCAGGGCACGAAAATGTCAGCCTCGGTGCCGGGGGCCGGGAAGCTGAACCTTGGAACCTTTAACTTGGGGAACTGGACGGTGAGCACAGAGTCTTCCCAGACCTGGCCCACGGTGACCACGGAAACCTGGGCCGGCACGTCGGTGCTGGAGGCCCGCAGCCTCAGAGGGCCTTCGGGCTGGGGAGGCGGCTCCTCTGCCCCCCCGGCGCCCCAGGCAGGGCCCCGCGCTGCCGTCCCAGGAAGGGGGGGCTGGCCCACTTCTCCTGGACGGGCACGGGTCTCCGCAAGCGTCCCGCACCGCTGGAGGGGGAGGGAGCCTGTGCCTGGCCGGACCCTTCCCTCAGCAGAGGACGCCCCTGCAGCAGGCGCCGGGAGCCCCAGGCCCCCCTGCAGAGCATCCGTGTGAGCGGCGGCCTCAGTGCCAGCGGCCTCCACATGGTGGGCATCAGCCTCCAGGGGCCGCGGGCGCTGAGCTGTCCCCTCCCCTGACCCAGGAACAGCGGCACCCTGACTCTGCACTGTGGCCGGGGCACCAGCGGCAGGCGCCGGCCTCTGAGCCCCCAGCCCTGCAGCCCCAGGCCTCTCCTTGGGGGGCCGCCGGAGGCTGGGCAGTCGAAGCCCCGGGATTCTGAACCAGCTCTCCCTTGAGCCTGCTGCAGCGCCCGGCGCCTCCGGCTCTGGGCCCCCCTCAGCGGGGGACGCGGCATCTGGCCTTGTCCTGGCCGGTGGCAGCGGCACTTCCGTCAAGGGGGCTGTGGCCCCCCCACAGAGTGGGCCTGCTGGACTGTCCCCGAGGGGCAGTGCGTGGACGGGCGGGCGCACCCCCGCCATGGCACCGCCGGCCCCGGGCACAGCCTCGACGGAGCCAGCACCGGGAGCCGGGGCCAGTGGGGGCCGGAGGGTCACGTCCGCTCCTCCTGGGGTCCCTGCTGCCGCACCTGCACCCCCACCCCCCCCATCTCCGCCCGCCCCTGCTGGGGAAACCGTCGTTCTGGGGGGTGAGACCTTCAGTGCGGCGAGGGCGGGTGCTCCGACCACCCCCCTCCCCCCCTCCTGGGCCAGGGGCACATCCTCAGGCGCCTCTGCACCGGAACCTCCCGGGGGGGCCTCAACAACCAGGCTGCCAGGGGCTGCTTTCGGCTCGGCCCCCTTCTTTGGGGACAAGCTGAAAGAGGGAAGCTTGAGCCTTGGAGCCTTCACGGGGCTGCCCTTCCCTTTAGGCTCTGCATCCGCAGCTGGGACTCCCCATGCAGCCACTGCTGACGTCCCCGCGGTGACCACATGTCCCTCCGCCGCCGTGAACACACACACACCGGCAGACGGCAACTGCCTGCCTGGCAGGGGGAGCTCCGTGGCTTCCCTGGCCGAGGAGTGGGGTCCCCGCTCAGGGAGGGGAGGGGTCAGGGTGGGGGCACAGTCTGCCGCTCCGGGCTCCGAATCATCAGCTGCCAATTGAGGGAGTGACAGCTGGAACTTTGGTCGATGAAACTTAGGGAATGTCACACGACCATAAGACTCGGGAAATACCGTGTGCACTGGACCAGCGTGGCCGTCAGGTGTGGACAGCAGGGCGCTCTCACCGGATGGGCCGGCCCCCGTACCAGCCACGCTGCGCAGCTGAGAGGCTGCCGTCGGCCCAGATGGGCCTTCACAGGGCAGCTCGGGGGGGACGGGGCCACGGGGGACGGTCACCTGGTATGCTGTAAGTGTGACAGCCTCACAGGGAATGAGGCCAGAAGATTCCCCCTGGGAAGCACTAGGCGGCCGCACGGACCCTGCATGCCCAGACTCCGAGCGGGTAGCAGAATCACTCGTAGGAGAACGAACAGCAGCATCTTCGGCAAAAGCTAAAAAGACTTTAGGGCTTTTCCCTGGTGGAGAAAAGGCTTTGGGAAATTTAAAATGGGACTTTTTGCTTTTGCTTCTTTCTCGATCTTTTCCAGTTGAGAGACAAATATCACCTTCCAACTTGAGGACGTGCTCCTCACGGGAACAGAAAGCAGGATCCTTGGAAGAATAGGAAGAACCAGGCTCAACATCTGTAACAAGGACTTCACCAGATGCACAGACCAAGGAGTGTTTACTACTGAAACGACCAGAAGAAGACGGGCTGCCTTTAGGACATTTTAAGGTATCCACGTCCTGCATTGCGCCGGGTGCCAGGGCATCCACCTCCACGCTGGGCAGGGTCACCTCCACGTCGGGGGCGCTCACCTCGCCTTTGGCGCCCTTCAGGTCCACCTTGGGCCCCTTGATGTCCACCTGGGGCGCCTTGAAGTCCACCTTGGGCATCTTGATGCTGGGCATGTGCACCTTGGGCAGGTGCCCTTTGAGTCCGGCTCCTGCCGAGGCTTCCTGGAGCTCCCCCTCGGGCACATGTCCCTCCGGGGGCTTCATGCCCACCGCGGCAGGCTTGAGCTCCAGGTCCGCAGATGGCAGCTCCACGCACACATCGCTGGTCTTGACGTCGGCCTGGATGGAGGGCAGGGACACTTCGGCCTGGACCTTGGGCAGGGACGCGTCCACCGAGGCCTCCAAGGACTTGCTGGGCGCCGAGGCGCCGAAGGACGGCATCTTGAACTTGGGCATCTTGAACTTGCTGTCCCTGGCCGCCGCCTCCCTGTCTCCCAGGGACAAGTCGGCCTCCAGCTTGGCGCCGGGCGCCCGGGCGTCCACCTCCACGCTGGGCAGGGTCACCTCCACGTCGGGGGCGCTCACCTCGCCTTTGGCGCCCTTCAGGTCCACCTTGGGCCCCTTGATGTCCACCTGGGGCGCCTTGAAGTCCACCTTGGGCATCTTGATGCTGGGCATGTGCACCTTGGGCAGGTGCCCTTTGAGTCCGGCTCCTGCCGAGGCTTCCTGGAGCTCCCCCTCGGGCACATGTCCCTCCGGGGGCTTCACGCCCACCGCGGCAGGCTTGAGCTCCAGGTCCGCAGATGGCAGCTCCACGCGCACATCGCTGGTCTTGACGTCGGCCTGGATGGAGGGCAGGGACACTTCGGCCTGGACCTTGGGCAGGGACGCGTCCACCGAGGCCTCCAAGGACTTGCTGGGCGCCGAGGCGCCGAAGGACGGCATCTTGAACTTGGGCATCTTGAACTTGCTGTCCCTGGCCGCCGCCTCCCTGTCTCCCAGGGACAAGTCAGCCTCCAGCTTGGCGCCGGGCGCCTGGGCGTCCACCTCCACGCTGGGCAGGGTCACCTCCACGTCGGGGGCGCTCACCTCGCCTTTGGCGCCCTTCAGGTCCACCTTGGGCCCCTTGATGTCCACCTGGGGCGCCTTGATGTCCACCTTGGGCATCCTGATGCTGGGCATCTGTACCTTGGGCAGCTGGCCCTTGATCTTGGCCCCTTCTGCTTTGCCCTTCAGCCCGGACACGGACACGTCTCCTTCGGGAAGGGACACTTCCACCTGTCCCGCGCGGAGGTCGATATCTGCAGCGGGCAGTTGGATGGCGCCCTCTGGGGCTCGGGTCTCCCCTTCGAGGGAGGGCAGGGCAGCCTCCACGCCGACCTTGGGCACGGGCACGTCGACGTCCACGGATGTTCCCAGGTCTTTGCTTGGCGCCGAGGCGCCGAAGGACGGCATCTTGAACTTGGGCATCTTGAACTTGCTGTCCCTGGCCGCCGCCTCCCTGTCTCCCAGGGACAAGTCGGCCTCCAGCTTGGCGCCGGGCGCCCGGGCGTCCACCTCCACGCTGGGCAGGGTCACCTCCACGTCGGGGGCGCTCACCTCGCCTTTGGCGCCCTTCAGGTCCACCTTGGGCCCCTTGATGTCCACCTGGGGCGCCTTGAAGTCCACCTTGGGCATCTTGATGCTGGGCATGTGCACCTTGGGCAGGTGCCCTTTGAGTCCGGCTCCTGCCGAGGCTTCCTGGAGCTCCCCCTCGGGCACATGTCCCTCCGGGGGCTTCACGCCCACCGCGGCAGGCTTGAGCTCCAGGTCCGCAGATGGCAGCTCCACGCGCACATCGCTGGTCTTGACGTCGGCCTGGATGGAGGGCAGGGACACTTCGGCCTGGACCTTGGGCAGGGACGCGTCCACCGAGGCCTCCAAGGACTTGCTGGGCGCCGAGGCGCCGAAGGACGGCATCTTGAACTTGGGCATCTTGAACTTGCTGTCCCTGGCCGCCGCCTCCCTGTCTCCCAGGGACAAGTCAGCCTCCAGCTTGGCGCCGGGCGCCCGGGCGTCCACCTCCACGCTGGGCAGGGTCACCTCCACGTCGGGGGCGCTCACCTCGCCTTTGGCGCCCTTCAGGTCCACCTTGGGCCCCTTGATGTCCACCTGGGGCGCCTTGATGTCCACCTTGGGCATCCTGATGCTGGGCATCTGTACCTTGGGCAGCTGGCCCTTGATCTTGGCCCCTTCTGCTTTGCCCTTCAGCCCGGACACGGACACGTCTCCTTCGGGAAGGGACACTTCCACCTGTCCCGCGCGGAGGTCGATATCTGCAGCGGGCAGTTGGATGGCGCCCTCTGGGGCTCGGGTCTCCCCTTCGAGGGAGGGCAGGGCAGCCTCCACGCCGACCTTGGGCACGGGCACGTCGACGTCCACGGATGTTCCCAGGTCTTTGCTTGGCGCCGAGGCGCCGAAGGACGGCATCTTGAACTTGGGCATCTTGAACTTGCTGTCCCTGGCCGCCGCCTCCCTGTCTCCCAGGGACAAGTCGGCCTCCAGCTTGGCGCCGGGCGCCCGGGCGTCCACCTCCACGCTGGGCAGGGTCACCTCCACGTCGGGGGCGCTCACCTCGCCTTTGGCGCCCTTCAGGTCCACCTTGGGCCCCTTGATGTCCACCTGGGGCGCCTTGAAGTCCACCTTGGGCATCTTGATGCTGGGCATGTGCACCTTGGGCAGGTGCCCTTTGAGTCCGGCTCCTGCCGAGGCTTCCTGGAGCTCCCCCTCGGGCACATGTCCCTCCGGGGGCTTCACGCCCACCGCGGCAGGCTTGAGCTCCAGGTCCGCAGATGGCAGCTCCACGCGCACATCGCTGGTCTTGACGTCGGCCTGGATGGAGGGCAGGGACACTTCGGCCTGGACCTTGGGCAGGGACGCGTCCACCGAGGCCTCCAAGGACTTGCTGGGCGCCGAGGCGCCGAAGGACGGCATCTTGAACTTGGGCATCTTGAACTTGCTGTCCCTGGCCGCCGCCTCCCTGTCTCCCAGGGACAAGTCAGCCTCCAGCTTGGCGCCGGGCGCCTGGGCGTCCACCTCCACGCTGGGCAGGGTCACCTCCACGTCGGGGGCGCTCACCTCGCCTTTGGCGCCCTTCAGGTCCACCTTGGGCCCCTTGATGTCCACCTGGGGCGCCTTGATGTCCACCTTGGGCATCCTGATGCTGGGCATCTGTACCTTGGGCAGCTGGCCCTTGATCTTGGCCCCTTCTGCTTTGCCCTTCAGCCCGGACACGGACACGTCTCCTTCGGGAAGGGACACTTCCACCTGTCCCGCGCGGAGGTCGATATCTGCAGCGGGCAGTTGGATGGCGCCCTCTGGGGCTCGGGTCTCCCCTTCGAGGGAGGGCAGGGCAGCCTCCACGCCGACCTTGGGCACGGGCACGTCGACGTCCACGGATGTTCCCAGGTCTTTGCTTGGCGCCGAGGCGCCGAAGGACGGCATCTTGAACTTGGGCATCTTGAACTTGCTGTCCCTGGCCGCCGCCTCCCTGTCTCCCAGGGACAAGTCGGCCTCCAGCTTGGCGCCGGGCGCCCGGGCGTCCACCTCCACGCTGGGCAGGGTCACCTCCACGTCGGGGGCGCTCACCTCGCCTTTGGCGCCCTTCAGGTCCACCTTGGGCCCCTTGATGTCCACCTGGGGCGCCTTGATGTCCACCTTGGGCGTCCTGATGCTGGGCATCTGTACCTTGGGCAGCTGGCCCTTGATCTTGGCCCCTTCTGCTTTGCCCTTCAGCCCGGACACGGACACGTCTCCTTCGGGAAGGGACACTTCCACCTGTCCCGCGCGGAGGTCGATATCTGCAGCGGGCAGTTGGATGGCGCCCTCTGGGGCTCGGGTCTCCCCTTCGAGGGAGGGCAGGGCAGCCTCCACGCCGACCTTGGGCACGGGCACGTCGACGTCCACGGATGTTCCCAGGTCTTTGCTTGGCGCCGAGGCGCCAAAGGACGGCATCTTGAACTTGGGCATCTTGAACCTGCTGTCCCTGGTCGCCGCCTCCCTGTCTCCCAGGGTGAAGACATCTTCAGTAATGTCAACACCCTCTGGGTGTTCCTCTATGGCACCTGCATGTCGCTTAGTTGTGTCTGTCATCCTTTTTTTTCCTTCTGACTGTGTGACTGTGTCCCCTTTTTGCACAGTTAGATCTGTGGGCGTGCTGTCTGTATCTCTGTCCTGTTCCTGGACTGATTTTGTGTCTTTTCCTGGAGACCATCCAAATGAGGGTATTTTGAATTTGAACATGGTTTTCTTCTCCTGTCTCCCGTCTGTGTGTGTGTCCTCATCGTTAGCCTGCCCCTCTCGGCCTCCTACCTCCGCCCCCTCTGCTCCTCCCTCGTCCCGTTCTGTCGTGAGGACTGTGGGTGTTTGGGCTGCCTGCTGCTCATGCACGCGGTCTCTGTCTTCTGAGAGGTCCGCGGCTGTGCCTGCCTCTGTATCTCGTATTCTTTCTTTGTGAAAATCAAACTTGGGTGTTTTCAAGTCAAGTATTTGGATTTGGGATTCTGGATGGCGGCCCTGTGTGTCTGCTTTGACTTGCAGAGCCGATCCGGCAGTCCCAATTCGCATGCCCTGGGCCACCTCTGCGTGGTCGTCACCACCTTGGTGTGGAACCGAGTCCATCTCAGGTGTCCCTTGTGACACAGAGTCGTCCTGGCTCTTTACATCCTTTGTCTTCCTTTGGCGCCTGGGTGCCATGGCGGCTGCGTCCCCCAGGGTTTCCCGCCTGGACCGGACCGGCTCCCCGGTCTGCTGGGCAGTGAGAGCAGTCGTCCCCTCTGGTCCCTCCACCTCCCTGTCTGTGGTGGCCTCGGCGCCCCCTTGGCTGTCTTCCCTGGGTCCCGCCTCCTCGAGGACCCCTGCCTGGACCTCTGTGCTTGGTCGCACCCCGAGCATCGGACCCTTCCCCGAGCCTGCTCTGAATCTCAGGTTTAAGAACCTTCTTCTCCGCTGGCTGTCCGGTTCTGACTTCTGCTCCTGCCCCTCTGTTGGGAGCTGGGCCTCTGTGTCTGTGCTCGTGGGGGACACGTCCGGAGTATGTCCTCGCTCGCATGCCTCAGAGGAGCTGTGTGACCTCCTCGGCCCTGACCTGGGCTTGCTCTTTATAGACTGGAACTTGGGCCAGGAGAGCCTCTCCTTCTGGGACTGCCTGCCTCTGGCCTCCCTGGGCTTGGAGATCAGTCTCTCCTTGTCTCCACTTCCTTCTAGGGACTTCGTGGGGGTCTCTGTGCACACATCGGCGGCCTCTTTGTCCTGAAATACAAGGACAGGAAGCCTGGTTGTGCTGGCCCACGAATTCTGGGGCCCTGGGCTCACGGGACGGACGCGGGTGGGTGGGCGTCCTCGCGCAGCCTCAGCCCTGGGCTCGGGGCGTCGGCGGGGCCCGGCCTCACCTGCTTCTCACTGTGGCCCTGGCCGGGCTGAGCACCACCGGAGGCCCCTTCCTCATCATTTGCGGCAGGGCGTTTCCGTCTGACTTGGAACTGAACCTTGTAAGGTTCTGAGTACTGAAGAATTTTGAGAGCGTCTTCATATTTAATGTTGTCGAAGAATACGGTAGCGCTGAGCAGCTGATCGCCTAGACAAACACAGAGCGGGCCCTGGCCTCAGTCCCCTGCTCTCACCATTCCTTCCAGAGAGACAGGGGTGTGAGAGAGGCGCCCCTGACGGGGAGCCCGGCCCACCCCACGTGAAGCCCTGCGTGGGAAGGAGGCCACCCAGCGGCAGAGTGAGAAAGCCCCGCTCAGCTCGGAAGTGTCTGGCGGTCCCCCGGGGGCGTCCTGAACCCCAGGGCCCTCCCGACCTGATGGGAATCGTGGGGACCCCAGGGGTGGGGCGGCCACGATACCTTCTCTCAGGCTGAAGAGCTTGGCGGCAGAGGAGTCCTTCAGGACCTGCTTGACAAAAATGCCTCGGTCCCCGCCTCCTGTGACGCTGTAGCCGCTGGCTCCAGCCTCCACCTCCGTCCTCAGCGTCACCTCTGTCGCCTCCTGCAGGGACTGGGCCAGAAGCACCCCCGGGCCGCGGTGAACATCTGCACGTGCCGCTGTGGGCGTCAGTGCTGGGGGGGGCCCGAGTCCTGCCCGTCATGCGGGTGACACGGGGCAAGAGCAGAGGCCCCAGCCATGGCCCAGGCTGAGAGTCCAAGCTCTGGAGGAAGCCAGCTGCAAGCGGCCTCTGGTGGGGCGGCTGCCGCTCACCCCCATCCCCGCCCCCAGGACCTGGGAGCAGCCCCGTGGCCCAGCGGGGCTAAGGAGGGCGCCTTTGGGCCCGGCAGCCAAAGCCTTCTCCCCCTCCACACACACTGCGAGCACCGATGCCACGCCATGTGGCTGATCCTCAGACTGGGCAGCACCACCTGCGTCCAGGGGAACACGGCACTGCCAGCCTGACCTCGGACGCAGCAGACACTTTAGGTCCAGCCAGGCTTTGGAGCTGCTGGACACACGGACGACAGAATGGGCCGCCTCAGGGGGCAGTGCACTCTGCTCACCTCACAGGGAGCCCCCGGAACCTCGCGTTGTCCGTGGCTTGTGTATGCAGCAGGCAGCAGCTTTACCCATTATACAGCCGGGAACGCTGAGGCCCACATACCTGAGTCTACCTGGCCAGGTGTCTGGGCTCCTCCTCAAGGGGTCAGGAGAAGCCTGACCGGCCCCGGAGCCCCTGCCGGCAGAGCAGGCCTGACGAAGGCAGCAAGCAAACGCCTCTCCTTGCTCCCTCCTGGCACCCCCACCCCCCACGGCACCCCCCCCACGGCACCCCCACGGCACCCCCGGCACCCCCACGGCACCCCCACCCCCGGCACCCCACGGCACCCCCACCCCCACGGCACCCCACCCCCGGCACCCCCACGGCACCCCCACCCCCGGCACCCCCACGGCACCCCCACCCCCACGGCACCCACCCCGGCACCCCCCAGCAGCACCCCCACCCCTCCACGGCACCCCCACCCCAACGGCACCCCTCACGGCACCCCACCCCCAGCACCCCACGGCACCCCCACCCCCACGGCACCCCCACGGCACCCCCACGCCCCCAGCCTCGGGCGCTGCCACACCTACCTGCCGACCACTCATCCTGGAAAACGTTCGCGAGTCTCCTGAGTCCCGCTTCCACCAGGACCTCCTTCCCCCAGAGCCCGAGGAAGCCCGCCTCCTCCGTGAGTCTTCGTCCTGCAGCCAGACGGGGCGGTCACCCGCCGCCCCGCCCCGGGCCGGGAGCCCCAGCGCGGAGCCGCGTGCCGGCCGCTGCGTGGGGGTCGGGGGGGCTCCCTGGCAGAGCCCGGCCCCCGGCGCCCCGCGCCCGCACCCAGGGCCAACCCCACAGCAACGGGTTTGTGCGGAGGGGGAGAAGGGAACAAGGAAGAACCAGGATTTCGCGAGTACACCCCTGGGTCCCCCCGGGCACCCCCCCCGGGCCTGCTCTCCAGACACCGCGTGTGTGTGCACGTCCAGGCCCCCTTCCCCGAACGCGCGCACACGCTGTGTCTACCGCGTCTGCGCCAGCCGAAGGGCGGGGTCCTGGGGACGGGGGTGAGGGGGTGGCCGGGGGTGGGGGTGGAGGGGTGGGGTGGGGTGGAGGGGTGGGGTGGGGAGGTGGGGGTGGCCGGGGTGGGGGGTGGAGGGGGTGGGGGGGGTGGGGGTGGCCGGGGGTGGGGGTGGCCGGGGGTGGGGGTGGGGGGTGGGGTGGGGGTGGGGGTGGCCGGGGGTGGGGGGTCGGGGGTGGGGTGGGGGGTGGCCGGGGGGGGGTGGCCGGGGGTGGGGGGTGGGTGGGGGGTGGGGGCGGGGGGGTGGCCGGGGTGGGGGTGGGGGTGGCCGGGGGTGGGGGTGGGGTGGCCGGGGGTGGGGGTGGGGTGGTGGGGTGGCCGGGGGTGGGGGTGAGGTGGGGGGTGGCAGGGGGTGGGGTGGCCGGGGGTGGCCGGGGGTGGGGGTGAGGTGGGGGTAGCCGGGGGGTGGGGTGAGGGGGTGGGGGTGGCCGGGGGTGGGGGGACGGGGTGGACGGGGTGGGGTGGGGTGGGTGGGGTGGGGGTGGGGGGTGGGGGTGGCCGGGGGTGGGGGTGGGGGGTGGCCGGGGGTGGGGGTGGGGTGGGGGTGGCCGGGGGTGGGGGGTGGGGTGGGGGTGGACGGGGGGGTGGGGTGGGGTGGGGGGGTGGACGGGGGGGTGGGGGGTGGACGGGGGGGCTGGAGGAGCGGCTGTAAATGCGGCCGGGGGGCAGAAGGGCAGAGCCGTGGGTCTGCACAGAGGGTGGGAGGCGCCCGGGCAGGGACGGAGGGGGCGCGGCCCCGTGGCCTGTGGGTCTGTGTCCGGCAGGCTTACCGGGAGTCCGGAGCCGGCGCCCTCAGCAGCGCATTCGTAGACCGGGGAGGAGCCCTGCGGCCGCGGCCGGATGATGTCGTCCGCAGGCCCCGCAGTCACCTGGTGGGAAAGGACAGTCGAGGGACTCTGCCCGGGCCTGGGGAAGGACAGGGGCTGTGTGAGGGGGCGCCCCCCCGGGGCCGTGCTTACACAGGGCTCCTCGGGTTCCGCATCCGGGTCCTCGGGCTGCAGCTGCCGGCCGGACACTGCAGAGAGAGGGGCTGAGTCAGTGGGGCCCCGGCCGGGCCGGGGGGGTCGATGCACCTGTCTGCGCCCTCACAGCCCCGGCCCGGACCCCGGCCGAGAGCGCGTGCAGGTCAGGTGGCAGAGGGCGTGCGCGAGGGGAGCGCAGACAGGGCAGACCTCACGGATTTAGTCCGAGAAAGTGGCTAAGCAAACAGGGTGAAAGGACACTCAGAGCCCCGAGGGGGCGGGCCGCAGGGGCCGCAGCAGAGAGCCGCGTGTCGTTGCTGTTGGCCTGAGCAGCTGCGGGAGGAGGACGTGGCAGGAGGACGTGGCGGGAACGGAGGGGCCGTGAGACCGGACACCACACTGAAGCTGCGCAGCAACCCGGGGGGCTGAAACGTGTGCTCCCGGGACCCCGGGTCCCAACGCGGACGCCAGAAGAAAGAATCGGAAAACTTGAACACTAAGAGAAGTTGCCCAGTCTGGTCTCCTCCTCCCCGGCTGCTTGAGGCTCGGCCGCCATCACGAACGACACAGTAAGTATCCGGACCGGGAAGGTCATGACCAACCGACTACTCCGGCGGAAGCAGATGGTCACTGAGGTTCTTCGCCCCGAGACGGCAACAGAACCTGAGGCAGGAATTCGGGGGAAAGGAGCTGGGTGGACAGGACCCCGCCAGACTCTTCTGTGTGTGTGGACTCAGGGCCCGTGCGGGTGGGGGCCGGCAGGCGGCATTGGCGAGTACGACCCCCGGGGGCGCACACGTGGACTGGTGAGACGCGGCCTGTACGAGAAGGAAAGCAGGGAAAGGGGCCCAAGAACAGAGAAGGACGTCAGGACAGCCGCGAGCGCCGCGTGGGCACCGGCGACAGGGAGGAGGGAAGGGTCTGCAGGGGCCCCTGGAGACGGTGCGCACTTTTCCAGCGACGATTAGTAAACTAATAACTTAAAAGAAAAAGAAACGGACCAATTTGAGCAGAGGGGAAAAGACTGAAGAGAGAGAAAGCGCCTGTGAGATCTGGGGCCACGGTCGGCCCGGCAGCAGGTAAGGAGCCGGCAAAGTCTTGGGAGGAAAGGGCAGCGAGAAGGAGGCAGAGCAAGGGTGGCCCCCGAAGGTGCGCGGACGCAGGGCACACGCAGAGGCCGGCCCCGAACGCCGCTGGTCGCAGTGACGAAGGCAAGGAGGAAACTGTGAAAGGGGCCAGAGACGTGTGAGCCACTCGTGAGGGGGCGGCCGCACAGCTGGCGCCCAGTGCCCGGGGGCCTGGAGGGCGTGGGCCGACGCACTCAAACTGCTCGAGGAAAAACGCTGTGAAGCAAGAGTCCCGTGTCTAGCAAACCACCCTTAAAATTAAAGGCAGGGGCAGGGGTGCCTGGGGGCTCAGCTGGTTGAGCGTCCAACATCGGCTCAGGTCATGATCTGATTTGTGGGTTCGAGCCCCGCGTCGGGCTCTGTGCTCACAGCTCAGAGCCTGGAGCTGCTTCAGATTCTGTGACTGCCTCTCTCTCTGACCCTCCCCTGCTCACGCTGTCTCTCTCTCTCTCTTTCTCTCTCAGAAATAAATAAAAACATTTTTAAAAAAATTAAAGGCAGGGGCGCCTGGGGGGCTTAGTCTGTTAGGCGTCCGACACTTGGTCTCGGCTCAGGTCATGATCTCATGGTTTGTGGGTTCGAGCCCTTGTCGGCAGGGTCAGTGCAGAGCCTGCTTGGGTTTCTCTCTCTCTCAGCCCCTCTGCCCTCACTGCCCCTCCTCCCCGTCTCTCAAAATAAGTAAATAAACATTTAAAATAAATGAATAAAATCTCTCAATAAAGTTTAAGACAATTTAAATCATGCTGGGTAGCTTCTCTTACCCCCAGCGGAATCAAGAGAGTCTGGTACAAACATGACAGATCAATGAAACAGAATAGAAAGTCCAGAATAGCTCCATACTTCATGTGATCGATCGCGTTTCGACAAAGCAGCCGAGTTATTTCAATAGAAAAATCATGGTCTCTTCAACAATGGTGTCGGGGCCACTGTATATTTATGTGGAAAACAAAACAAGACGAAACAAAACAAAAAACCTGGACTCTTACCTCACATAAAAATGAACTCCTAATGAATCACAGAGCTAAAGGTAAAACCTGACACTATAGAACCTCCCAAAGAAACGCGGGGGACGTTCTTTGCCACTGGGGAGGCAGACAGGATGCCAGAGGTGTGATTCACAAAAGAAAACGAGATGAATTATATTTCATCATAACTAGATACTTCTGGTCTTGAAAGGCACTCTTAAGAAAATGAAAATGCATGCATACATCTGACAAAGGGCCTGCATCCAAATAAACTTACGAATCAATAGAGAAAGATAAAAAACTCACGTCGATTAAATACGGGCAGAAGATGTGAACAGACACCAGCAGGGAAGGTGCACCTTCCGCGGCGAACCGCGCAGCCGTCCGGGAAATGCGAATTAAAGCCAACAGAACAGAACAACGATCCCAGGGCCAGACTCACAGATACTAAGGTGTTTACAGTTCCTCGCGCCGGGTCTGCGGGCTACCTGTGCAGCAAAACCTCCACCATTCCCTCAGCCACAGAAAGTACGAACTTCATGTGGATTGTAGCTCCAAAGTTGAAGGTTTAACAACAAAGCTTCCAGAAGATAATCAGAAATGACTTTGTGGTAGGAAAACAATTCTCACCCAGATGCAGGAAGCGGTCTCCCTGCAGGAAGTGGCTGACCAAGTGTCTACGTTAAAGCAAAGAGCTTCTGTTCATCGAAAGACACCCCTGAGGGAGCAGTCAGGCCACGAACTGGGCAGAGATTTGCAATACACTTACCGAACCACAGCCTCCTACCCAAATGTACAAAGAATTTGTGCAAAACGAAAGGAAAAGACAAAGAGCCTGGTGGAAGAATGGGCAAGTCCTCACCGATGAAGACATGGAGCAGTGAATTAACGTATGGAGGGGCCGCAGCGTGCTGGGTCACGGGGACGACAGCCAGCGAGAGCTCAGACACAGCTCCACTCCCACGGGCTGGCGCGAGGGCACCGGTGGCCTCCCAGAGAGCTGTCCAGCATGTGGGTGCCTGCAGCCCCACCCTGAGGTGGGTGTCGG
The DNA here is from genome assembly GCA_017311185.1 of Proteles cristata cristata. Taxonomy (NCBI): domain Eukaryota; kingdom Metazoa; phylum Chordata; class Mammalia; order Carnivora; family Hyaenidae; genus Proteles; species Proteles cristata. The sequence continues at coordinate 58,551 of JAESUZ010003652.1, read as the reverse complement.
GGGAACTGGTGCCGTCACTTTGGGAAACTGCGGGCAGCACCTACTAAGAACCTACTAAGCTTCCACTATCATGCTCCACGGGCCGGCAGCTCCGTACCCAAGGGCGTGCCCGACCAAAATGCACTCCCTTGAAAGACAGGCACAGAAACGCCCATCCAGGCACCCCGGTAGTGCCAGAAACCAGAATGTCTCAAAGGCCCGCCCGCAGTAGAACGGAGAGAGATTGTGGGCATTTGTCCTGGTGAACGTTCTGCAGGGACAACGTGAGAAGCCACATCTGCATGCGTGGTGGATGGACTTGGCCATGAAGGAGCTCAGACGGAAGTTCACGATCTGGCACAGGCCCCCTCCCGCTGCCAGCTCCCCGGGGAGGGCAGAGCCTGGGGGGAGGGGCCTCTGGCTCCGGGAGCAGCTACTTGTTGACAGGGGCACTGGGGACACGTGTGTGGCCACCTGGGGAAAATGGATCAAGCCACACACTCAGGATTTGAACTCTTTCTCAGGAAAGAATCTTTAAGGGGCGCCTGGGTAGCTCAGGTCATGATCTCATAGTTGGTGAGTTCAAGTCTCTCGTCGTGCTGACAGCTCAGAGCTTCTGCTCCTCTGTCCCCTCCTGTGTCTGCCCCTTGCCCACGTACTCTCTTTCTCTCAAAAATAAATAAACATTAAAAAAATAAAAAAGAGGGGCGCCTGGGTGGCTCAGTCGGTTAAGCGTCCGACTTTCGCTTGGGTCATGATCTCGCGGTTCGTGGGTTCGAGCCCTGCGTCGGGCTCTGTGCTGACTGCCAGCTCAGAGCCTGGCCTGTTTCAGAGTCTGTATCTCCCTCTCTCTCTGACCCTCCCCTGCTCACGCTGTCTCTCTCTCTCCTAGAAATAAATAAAACATTAAAAATAAATAAATAAAATGAAAAGGAGAATCTTTAAAATTCTACGAAAAAGTGAAATGAGGAAATGATAAACTTCATGCCAGTGGTGAACAGTCAGACATACTGGGGTATCTGCAGACAAGCACCCAGCCCACACGGCAGACGCAAACCAAATAGCTCTGGAATGACTTAGCGATCAGCTCAGACCCTTATTTACAACCTTCCCACGGACGCAGCCGAGCCCAGCGCTCCCTGAATCGTACTAAACATCCCGAGAGGAAACGTGCTGATCTCACACCAGCTCTGGGCAGGGGCCAGCTCGAGGATGACCACCCTGCTGGGGCCGAGGGGACGCCTGGCATCCGCCCACCCTAGCCAGCAGGGCAGGGGGAGAGGAGGGGCCTGGGGGTGTGGCCTGGGCCGTCAGGAGGAGGGCTGGGGGGGCGGGCTCCGCCAAGCGTCTCGGCCCCGCCCAGAAACCCGCCAGCCCGGCAGTTTCCCTGAGTCACACAACACAACAGGAGCGGTGACCGCCCTCTCCCGGCAGGCATGTCCCTGGAGGGGCAGCGGGCGGGGTCCCACAGGCCTGGGGAGGGGGCCAGGGCAGGCGCCCCGTGCCTGGGGATGGGGGTGGGGATGGGGGCGCTCGCCCATGGGAGCCTCCCACCGTCGAGCAGGGACCCCCGGCCCTGAGAAGCTGCACCCCCCCAATCTACTCCAGGGGCGTCCCGTGGGCGTCCAGGGCCCCGTGAGCAGAGGTGTTGACGGCACAGAGGCCCAGGCGCACCCTCACTGGGAAGAGCCTCCCCGCAGCCCCTGGGCCTCCACGCCCACTGCGGCTGAAGAGCAGGCTCAGGGCAGCGCCCGGATCACCCGCACCCCTGCGACGCTTTAGACTCTAGGTCTTCAGGCCCCCCTAAGGTGCAGCTGCTGGGCACAAACAGGAAGGAGGAAATCCCGCCTGTTGGATGCCAGCAGCCTGCCAGCCTCCGGCCGCACCCCAGTGAGGCAGGTGGCCCCAGTGCCCCCCAGAGCCTGGTCCTGCTGCCCCCTGCCCCGCGGGCCCCCTCAGCTGTGAGTGAACAGAAGAGTGTCCTGTCTTCCTGCCTGACCCGGCCTGGACCGTGCCCGCTGAGGCCCCACAGACAGGCTCTGCAGACAGCCCAGCCCCTGCGGTCATCTGGAACAGGCTGATAGAAATACAGTCACCCCCGCTTCGCAGAGGTGACAAGCTGAGCCAGCCCGGCGGTTCTGGCTGCTGCCACCTGGTGGCCCCCTAAGCGCCCCCCCCACCCCCCAGCTCAGGGCCCTGCCGCATCCAGGGTCCGTCCAGCCCCTAACCCTGACCCTTCCATGGCCTCAGACACCACTGTCACATCCAGCTGCTGCCAGCGCTAGTACCTAGGGTCAGGGAGGAGGGGCTCAGGACTTGGGGCCAGGGGTGAGGGGTGAGGGGAGCATGCACCTTGGTCAGCAGAAAAGCTTCACTCCCTAGAATATTGGATATTCTAGGGCAGGGCCTCGAGGAAGTGGGTCCGGGGAGAGGGCAGAGCCAAGGTGAGGTGTGCTGGCTGGGGGCTGGTGGAGGGGTGCAGAAAGCGGGCGTCTGCCAGGATGACTCCCTCACTCACCTTGCCCGTAGGCTCTGGACCACTCGGGGGGGATCTCCCCTGCCAGCCCCTGGTTGTGGGGGTTCTCGGAGGGTCCAGAGTAGGGCCACCCGTGGGTGGGGCAACTTTGCTTAAACAGAACCCAAATTTGCATGGAGACTGGCTGCAAGTCCAGGTGGGCCCGGGGACGTGGGGGTGTTTGCTTATCACCAGGGCAACGGCGGGACTGGGGATCCAAGAGCGGCAGGGAGGAGAGCGCGGCGGGGACCTGGGCGGTGGCCCGAGAGGCCGGCACGGCTGTGGGCGTGGACGTGTGTGCCTGGCTCTGGGACCCTCCCTCGAGCACCGGTTCAGAGTCCCGGGAGACGCCCCCCCGGACCCCCCCCCACCACCGGCCATGCAGGGAGCCATGGGGTTGCCTGAGGCAGGCTCTCCCCTCAGGGGACACTGCCCTTGGGCTTGGAGCCCAGGCCTCACACGGGCACATGGCACGCGCGGGCCTCGCCCCATCCTGGAACTTCACGAGGCAAGTCCTGGGCTCGGCTGACTGGTCATGAGACCTTCAGACTTCCCGAGCAACACCCACCGGCCAGGGCCTGCCCCCCTTCCCGCTGGCTCGGGGTAACCGTACTGTCTGCGGAGGCCGATCGGCTCCCGCCTCTGCCCCCCGACGCCCCGCTCTTGCCTGCTTGTCCCGCCTGGGGAGGGTCCGCGCCCACCGGCTCTGCTCTGCCACAGCTGCACGCCGGACGCTTCCACACGGCCCCGCCCGCTGCCCGACGCCCGGCCCCGGCCCAGCCCCGGGACGCCTGCCGTCCTGCCCGCAGAGGCCTGGGCCCCAGACCTTCGGGCCGCACCGCAGACCTGGCTCTCTCCCCGGTCCTGGCGCTCTTCACGCGTGCTTCCTCTGCTGGCTCGCGGGCCACCCCGCCGCCACTTCTGGCCGCCGCCTCGCCTCTGGTCCCAAGCACTCAGAGCCCAGCACACAGTCGGTGCAGAATAAGGGCTAGTGCAGGAGGGAGATGGGGAGCAGGGCAGATCTCTTGGAGAGGGTCACGCCCCACCCAGTCTGAGGGCGCCCCAGAGCTGTGGGACTGGAGGGCAGCGGTGGGCCCAGCGCCTCTCCTTCTGCACCTGGAGAAACTGAGGCAGGAGTGGGCACGCCAGCCTACCAGCTCCAAAGCGCCCGGCAGCCAACAGGAAAGGCCCTCAGTCCCCCCACAGACGGGACTGGTGGGCCCGAGCCTGTCTCTGTCCCTGAGCTCCTGGCCGGGACCCCGCAGACGCCCCGCCTGCTGCCCCGGCAGCACCCACAGGGGAGCCTGGCCTTGCCGGCAGCGCCTCCTCAGACCCCCAGGGTGCCCGGTGCAGCACGCAGGACAGCGGGCACCGCCTGAGGGCCCGTCCCCAGCCGCACGCTCCAGCCTGGGGACCTGCCTGTCCTGGGGCGGCACTGGCCGCGTGGCGCCCTGGCCCCCGTGAACTGACACACCTGTCCTTGCAAGGAAGGCTGGGGCCGAGGCAGGGCAGAGGGTCAGGGGCGTAACAGCCATGCCCTGCCCCCAGCCCGAGCCCCCCTCGGCCCCCACGGGCTGACAACCGGGCGGTGAGGGGGGCAGGGGCCTGCGGGGCTGGGCCGGGGCAGGCGCAGGGGCAGAACACAGCGCCGCGGCTTACCCAGCTCGGAAGTCCTCCCAACTTGCCCAGAAGCGAAGGTCCCAGCCGGCTCTCCCTCAGCGGCAACTCCGCTGCCCCGCCCTGGCCTCCTCCTCGGCGCCGCAGCCCCACCAGAGGGATGGGCGGCCCCCTCACAGGCCCCTCCCCCCGGGCTTCAAGGAGCTGGGGAGCCCCCCCCAGCCCAAGCAGCTGACCGGGAGAGGAAACGCCCGCCCGCCCAGGGATGTCTGAGTCACTACCACCCGCCAGTGCAGTCCAGTCCAGTCCTGCTGTGTAGACAGGTACGCAGATGCAGATGTCAGATGGGACGCCCCGGGCAGGCTGTTCACGGGCCTTGCGCCTCAGTTTCCCTGCAGGTGCGGGGGCAGAGGCTCAGAGCCGTCCAGGTTAGGGGGTGCGGGGCAGCCAAGGCACAGCCCAAGGGGTACATGGGCCCTTCCAAGAGAGTCCTGCTCCATCTGGGCCCCTCAGGCTGTGCTGAGGCCCCGGCCCAGGGCACAGCCAGCCCTTCCACAGCCGACACCACCAAGGCCAGAGCAGGGAAGCACCCAGCCCACCCAAGGAGGGCCAGGGAGTGACCTTCGGGGAAGCAGTGCTCACCCTCCCACATCCCTCAGGGGCAGCCTGACCGCCCCCCGCCCCCCCGCCCCCAGCCCTTGAGACAAAACTCAGCAGCCACTGCCTCTCAGAGCAGCAGGGCGTCCAATGAGGTGGGTGCAGTGGGGGCCCAGGAACCCGCATTTGTCACCCCCTCCCAGTCATTTGGACAGAAGTGGCGGCTGAGGAGCGCAGCCTGTGAGTCTGAAGACCCCAGTCACCTGCTCCCCAAAGCTCCCACTGCCTGGCTTCCCGACGCTGCTGACCCCAGGACTCACCCCCGCGCCGGGCGCCGACCCCACGCCTGGACCCACCCCAGCTGCGGGCGCCCCTGCGGGCCTGGGCAGGACCTGACAGGCTGCGCTATCAGCGGATCTACTGCTGGATCCCAGAGCTGCCCCACCCCACACCCCACGGCCCCGCGGGGGGCGCCCAGCCAGCTGCTGCCTCCTGCACCCCACGAGCAGGTTGGTGCAGGCCTGCACGGCTGAGGGCCCAGCCCCGGCTCACGGGGCAGTGATGGGCCAGGCCCGGCCCTGGGAAGGAGGCAATGGGGGGCTGAGCCCTCACCCCTGCCCGCCACCTCAGTAAGGCGGCTGCAGGCTGGGGGCTCTGGGGACAGCCGGGGGCCGCGGGCCTCACACCAGGACTTGAGAAGCCAGGAGTGGACTGGGGTGCAATGCTGGGAAGGGGGTCCCAGGGAGGAGGGGACTCTGGGCAGCCTGGGTCCGTGGCGGGGGGCTCTTGAGCTCAGGTGGTGAGACCCTGGGGGGGGCCACCCGTCCATGGAGGAGCAACGGCAGGCAGGCGTCTCCCAGCCTCCCCCCTCCCTAAAAATTTAACGGTCACAAATGACTCCATTTCAGTGAGACAGGCAAGCGGGCCAGTGACCTCCCCTCCCCCTTGGCCCCACACAGCCCTCACCTGGGAGCTCTCTGTGTCTGTCAGCTCCCCCAGGAAGGGCTGGGCCTCGCAGGGAGGAGGGCAGGCTGCGGCTGCTGTAAAGCAGGGTCACCCCAGCCCTTCCTCTCCTGAGTCTGGGTGCCCCAAACCCAGAGTCACGTCCCCAGCCTCCGGATCTGCCAGCCGCAGGCCTTGGGCCCCCGGGTCCCGCAGAGAACCCCGTGGCCTGCAGGCTGCCCCGCCTTCCTGGACCCCTGCGCTCTGCTCCCTGCGCACCCCCAGGTCCCCAGGGGTGCACAGGCTGCTGTGCTCTCCCCACACGTGGCCTGTGACCAGCGCAGTGTACGCACAGGCCGCTCTCCTGACCTGGGTCGCCACACAGGTGCCAGCCAGCCGGGAGGACTGGCTCTGGGTCCAGACCTCTGTGACCTTGCAGGGGCAAGAGTCAGGGGCTGCCTTTCATACCTTCCCCCGGGCTGGTGTCCAGTCCCACGGGGGTCCCACCTGGCTCTCCGGCAGCTAAGGGCCACGGTGTCGCCCCTCCCCCGGCCCCTGTGGCCAGGCGGGCGCTGGGGCAGCTGAAGGAGGCCTGCTGGCCTGCGGCATCGCGGTCCCGAGGGCCGGGCTGCCCAGCACGCTCGCGCTGGTGCCCGCTGCGCTGGGGGTTGTAGGTTAAAGCCGCCCACACCCTGGGCTTCCGCTCAGAGTCACCGTGGAAACTCAGCCGCGGTCCGGGGAGGCGCAGGGCAGCCAGGGAGGCGGCCAGGCCCGAGCGCAGCGTTCCTGGGGGGTGTCACGGAAGAACCCCGTGTGCCGCTGCTGCCCAGGAGAAAAGCCTGCCCGGGAGGGAGCTGCCGCCGAGGGGCCCCCGCGGGGAGGCCTCCTCTTCCCCACCCGGGAGGAGCCCACACTGCTCTGGGGAGACAGGGCGCCGGCAGGACACAGAGGTGCCAGGGGGCGGAGCACGAGAGGCTGAGTGGCCCGTGGGCTGGCCCCACTCAGAGCGGCAGCTGGCCCGGGGCTCCAGCCCCAAACAGAGGGGACATGACTTGGCCGAATGGGGCCGAGCCTCCGGGGCCTCCTGCCCCCCAGCCTCCTGGCTCGGGCAGCCCCTCGGGCAGCAGTGGGTGCTGACAGGGAGGTGAGGCCCGGACGAGGACCCCACCGTATCCCATTCCCGGCACCTGACACCCACATGCCACCCACAGCCGGCGCTGTGTCCAGGCGGGGGTGCAGCGCACGGACCCATGTTGGGATTCGGTCCCAGACCCGCAGGGCTGGGGGGCCGCCAGCCCCGTCTGCCCGCGGCCCGCGGCTCTCCAGGCCCGTCGGTCCCCTGGCGGCGATGCACCTGCCCCGTCCCTCCCCCCGCCCCACGCCACCCGGGCCAGGGACCCCGAGCCGCCATGCCCCACCCCGGCCCCGGCCCCGGCCCCTCCGGCCTCCAGGGGCAGACAGTGCCCTGGACGGGTAAGCACCTGCCCCAGCATGGTGCGCCTTTGGCTCCCAAGAAAAGCAAAGCAAAGGGGCAGCCTGGACGCAGAGGCAGGAGGTGGGTGGGTCCTGGCAGGAGTGCGAGGTGAGCCCGGAACCCGGCGAAAGGGGCCGCTGCCCTTCGAGTGGGGGTTCCCACCGGCATCCAGCTGAAGCTCCCAGTCCACGCGCAGCACCCCAGCTCTCCCTGCTTCCCTGCCCGGCCCCCAGCCCTGCCACGCAACTCCCTCCTGCCTGGCCCCAGCTCGTCCCGTGGGGACTGCCCGGAACCTGCCTGGCTGCTTTCTTCTTCCTGACACCTCAGCTCCCCCACCTCCAGGCAGCCAGCCCCAGGCCGAACCTGGAACACAGACGCCGTCACCAAAGGGCAGTCATGGGAGAAAGGATATAGAGAGAGTCGGAATCTGAAGGGGGGTGAGAGGTGCGCCCGGCAATCCAGGGGGCTACCTGGAAGAGGCAGCTCCTAGCCCACCCAAGGATGGAAGAGCTCAGCCAGAGGGAGGGAAGGCCATGAGGGCATTCCTGCCACGGGCCCGGCCACAGTGAGCCGCAGAGGGCGGGCGCACGTGGGAGGCAGGGGGCTTTGGGGCAAGGGACCCTCCTGGCACAGCTGGGCCCTCCCCACCCTCTTTCCTGAGACCTGGGGCAGGAGCAGGCTGTCCGGCTTCAGTTTCCCCACGGAGAAAAGATTAGGGTGCTGTCAGGAACACACTTTCCAACACCTGTGGTGGCTTGGAGAATCCGCCTCATTAAAGCTGAGGGAGGGTGGGTACCCCAGCCCTGGATGACCTCTGCTGCCCCCTCCTTGGTGCCCGCCCCCGCCAGGGACACTTTAGGCTGCAGGGGGCACTTGGGAGCACCGCCTGGGGGGCAGGGCAGAGCCAGCACCTGCCAGACATCACCTCACTGAGCGTGTGGTGTGGCCTCTCTGGCCCCTGGAGAGGCAGAGAGGCTCCAGGGTGGTGTGGGGCTCGGCCTCGTTGCTCCCAGACTGTGTCCCTGTCTGCGAGATGGGAGTGCAGCCCTCTGCCAGTGTGGACAACCCAGGGAAAGCCATGAGTGTGGACAGCGTAGACACACTTGCCAGCAGCGCGGGCACTCGCCCCCCCCACTCCCCACCCCCACCCCCGCTGCACAGCTCTCTGCCAGCCTCTGCTGTGGGCTGCTGCGGGCACCCCTTTCACAGATCCAAGTCACTGCCCGCGGCTCCTTGCAGCCCCAAGCCCAGGGCCGTGCAGAGGTCACCACAAGGACGCCCCACATTGCAGTGCCCTTGCGAAGGACCCCAGCCCCCACGGCCCCCTACCGAGAAGAGACCACCCAGACCCCCCCATGGCGTGTTGCTATAACTGGGGTTTCCCTGGACCTGGTGGGGGCTTCTCAGGGTGGCATGGGAGGGGCCTGAGGCCAAGCCAGGGGCTTCAGGCACCAGGCAGGGGCCCAGGCTAGGAGTAGGGTGCTCCCTGTCAGTCTAGTTGCGGGGACCCAGCTCTGCCTTGGGAAGAAACTGGCTGCCCCCCCGGGATAGGAAGGGGTGTGACAGCTGGTGCCCATCACGGGATGAAGTGGCTGATGCCCTGCGTGGGGGCAGTGCACCTAGGTGGAGTTCCCTTCCCAGGCGGGACTAGAGGAAGGGGCCCCGGAAGGGGCCTGGAAGCAGTTGGGGGTGAGCTGCCTCGCACTGGCCAAGGTGCCCTGAGCTGGGCGGATCCCCGCGCGGTGTGTTCCTGGCGTGGCCACCAGGGGGCAGCCTGTGGTTGCAGGTTGGACGGGAGATGGCTTCCTGCCCCAGGCTGAGGGTTAGAAACACACAGGCCCTGGGAGGGGTCGTCAGAGAACCTGGCATGGCTGGAGGGCAGGTTTGGACTGGGCAGAAAGACGAGGGTAGAGCAAGACCTGCCCATCTCTGGCCGGCTGCAAGGGAATTGCAGCTGGAAAGACCCTCTCCCCCCCCCCGGGAAGGGTGGCGGAGGGCTGGCCATGTGCCCGGTGGGCAGGACCCCCAGGGGCTCTGATCCAGGAGGTCTCCTACCAAAGCCCCATGAGAGCCACCGATCTCATTCCCTAAGAGCAGAGGGGTTTGTAGGCGGGATGTGAGGGGCTGCCCCAGAGACCAGGGAACCGCCAAGTCAAAGCAGAGAATGGAGGTCCCGGCTGGGAAGGAGTGCCCAGAACAGGCCTTTTCCAGGCAGGGGGCGGATGAGTGGCCTTAGACCCTGCACCCTGGGAGTCTCTGGGCAGCCTGTGGGTGAGGGAGAGGCCAGTGTGGAATGCTGGAGGCAGAGCAATGGCCCCATGGCTGTCATCCCCTTCCCTTCTCGCTGTGATCCCCAGGGATGTGGGCCGGGGCCGGCCACAGTCAGGACCAGGGGGCCGGGGAGGGGATACCAAACAGGAGGTCAGCTGTGTTCACCACACAGATGGGCAACAGAAGGGCCCATGGGGCTCCTGCCGTAGCTGGAGGGTGCCCAGGCCAAGGGACACCCCACGGCCCCTCTGCATGAGCACCACCACCATCATCATCGACCTCTGTGTCCCCAGGCAGGGGTGGCCAGCCTGCGCCATTGCAGCACGGCCCCAGCCCCCTTGCTGGCAACTCGCCAGATGTCCTGGGTGTGGCTGCCGCACCACGGACCCAGAGCTGCAGGAACTGCCCCTGCCTCACCCTCCCCGCCCCTTCCCTGCAAGACGCTGAGACACCCAGGCTCTGGAACCAGACCTAGTACAGGGACAGGCAGGTAATAAGGAGCACCTAGTTCCCATTCTGTGGCCAGAGGCGTGGGGAGTGGGTACTGCCCCATGGGCAACACCTGCCTTCCCTTAGGCAGCACTGGGATACTCTGTGGCCTGACCTCTGACCCCATTCAGGCCCCTCACCAAACTCCAGACCTCAGGTCTAGCCCCATCACGGCCACCACCTACCAGTGACCAAGCCACACAGAGGCCACGCTGTGGACCAGCCCGGCCCAGCTTGGGACTCTGGACCGAGGCCAACAGCCCTAACTCGGGGTCCAGCCAGGCTGCTCTCCCCCAGAGCAGGTCAGAGGGCAAGCCTGACAGCAAGTCACCACCCTGGGGACCCACGGCTCTCACGCCCCACTCACGCGTGCGTCCCTCCCCGGCGGCCGCCTCTAGGGACCAGACGACGTCCCAGAGGGTTACAGCAGGGGACAGTGGCAGAGAGGAAAAGACGGACGGACGGCGAGTGACCGGGGGGGCGACAGGGTGCGTGGCAGGGATGAGTCAGCGAGCGATGGCGAGAGGCAGAGTGAGCGCAGAGACGGGGAGAGGCAGGAGAGATGCCGCAGCGGGGGCAGGATCGCGCGCGGGAGCCCGGCGGGTCCGAGGCGCCCACCCCGCCCCGCCCGGCGCGCCCCCGCGCAGAGCCCACCCTCCCGGGGAGCGGGCTGCAGGCGGAGAGGAGGCGCACCGCTGCCGGGGGCTCCGGGCCAGGTGGGCAGCACCACGTGGAAACAGTCGCACATCGCGGCGGCCGGGGGTGCGGGCCGGCGGCGGCCCGTCGCGTCCAGTCTCGGGTCTCGGCTCCGGCGCGCGGGCGGCCGGGGACCGGCGGGCGCCGCGCTCTGCCTCCGCGGGCTGGCGACGCCGCGGGCCGCCGGCCTCGGACTGCGGACGGAGCCGGCGCCCCGGGACCCCACCGCCCGGACCCCGCCCCGCCCCGCCCGCGCCTCATTCAGCCCATTGGTTGCGACCCTCCCGACCACGCCCCCGCTGGGCCCGGCCCCGCCCCCGAGACCCTCCCGGTCCACGCCCCCAGACCGGCTAGGCCCCGCCCCCGCCCCGCCTGCGTCCAGCCTCCAGTCCGACCCCCGCAGCCGGCTGGAGCCGTGCCCTTAGCTGGCCTTTCTGGGCCCAGACGGTGGACTTTGGGCCCCTGCCAGGGAAGGGGTCTCCACACGCCGCGCCTAGACTCCGGACTGGACCCGCGCTCTGCAGTCTTACCTCCCAGCCAAGAGACGGACATTTTAGTCACAAGCTGGGGTGCAGGGCACCCTGGGGGCCACAGAGGCAGCGGGAACCCAAGGAGGCGAGGGGCACGTGATGTGACCTCACTGGCCCGGCCTTGGGGGCTCCCAGTCTAGAGGTGTGCTCTGCCGGGTAGCACAGTGTTGGGGTGCACGGGGAGGGGTCCCTGGCAGGCTCCCAGGGCACAGTCTAAGCCAGGACGTCAGGAGTGCGGCAGGTGTTCGGTCCAGAGGCAGGGCTAGCTCACAGGCTGCGAATCTGGGGCAGTGGGGCGGCGAGCTTGGGAAAGACCACCAGGTGGCAGCGGTGGGGGTGGGCGGCGAGGTCCCCCGGGGACACTGCTGAAGGTCAGAAGCTCCGCAAGAGTGGGGGCCGCGCCACAGCAGCCGCATGAGGAGGGACGCAAGGACCCAGGATGTTCCAGAAGCTGGCCGAGGGGCCTACCGAGTGGACGGCTGGGGGCTGGCCTGGCCTCCAGCTTGGGCTGTGCACCAGGAGGTGCTCCTCAGGGAAGGAGCAGGGAGTGGGGAGGCCCGGAGAATTCTGTTCCCACCGAGCAGGAGGCAGCTGCAGTCCAGCCTGGGGAAGGGTGCCTCAGAGGCACGGGTCCTGCTGGGGCTGGGGCTGGGGCTGGGGCGCCTGGGCCGGCACCGACCCAGGAAAGCGTAGCTGCTGCCAAGGAGGACCCTCCCGGGGTCTTGCTGGGAATGGTGCTGGTGGTGCTGGGACAGACGGGTGAGTGCACACACATAAACACACCCGTGTCAAGATGACACACATACTCACACCAATACACAGACACAGAGCTACTCGATATGTCCCTATGCACTGAGACAGGCACACACACACGTCCACACACGCTCACACACACGTACCCCTTTGGGCCCAGATGCCCAGATGCGCACAACAGGGCAGACACACGCACGTGCACACACAGGTGCACTCCTGGTGCTCACGCAGCCAGCGGGGCCCAGGTGAGCCTGCCCGGCAGGGTGACTCATGCATGCCAGTTCCCGTTAGCTGGGCCGCAGCCGGGCAGCCTGCCAGCGTGGGTCAGACAGGCACGCACATCACTGCTGGGAAGAGGCTCTGGCAGGAGCCCATGCCAGAGTGGGGCACAGCCCTGTGCTTCAGGTGCAAACAGTGGGGTGTGGGTCTCGCCTTTTTTGCCCTGGTGTCTTCTCCTGGGCTGGGCAGCATTGCCCTGGAGCCAGGGACCCTGTGCTCTCCTCTCTTCCTGGGGTCCTGCCCTGCCCTGTCACCCATGGGTGCAGGGAGGGAGCACCGTTGTGTCCCTGGTGTGTCCCAGCATCCGTCCAGATCTGTTGGGATCTCAGCCTGCCCGTCTGTGTACGTGAGTCTGGCCATGGGAGCCTGGGAACAAGGGGAAAGTCTTGAATAATCAGGGACTTAGGGTACAGACCCAGTTCCCCTGCGCCTTAGGTGAGGGACCTTGGTAAAATCGTGTGGCCCCTGGGTCCCTGTCTGATGAGGTGGCCTCATTCCGTGTGATGTCCTGACTGTCCAGCACACCCCGTGTGGGGCTACGGGGCTCCCACCAGCTGAGTGTGGAAGGGGATGATGGGGCCCCGGGGGGGGGAGGCCAGGGAGCTGCCCCTCGTAAGCAGAGGCCAGGAGGGTCTCACTTGGCTGCTGAAGGAGCAGCGCTCAGCTAGCCCCTGTGCAGTGGGGTGGTCTTTGGGACCCCCCGACCAGCCAGGGGCTGGGGGAGACTGGGGGCCACTTCTGTCCTTGGCCTTGCCGGGAGCTGGGTGGCCCTTGGGCCTTGCTCCCTCTGCAGCAAGAGAGTTGGCTCTGCATTGGCTCAGGGCCCCAGATTCAGGCTGGAGGTGGGCAGGACAGCCCTGCCCCAGAGGCTGCCCCCCGCCCCCCCGCCCCCGCTCCTGCCTGCTCTCAGCAGAGAGCTGACTTCACCCGTTAGGCTCAGCTACACACACTCCCTGGGCCCCCAGCGGGCCCCATTTCACCTCTAGGAGGGCCGGGCCCCTCAGCTGTGTGCACCAGAGATGACGGGCTGCCACTGCAGACAGGGAGACAGACCATAGGTGACCCCCACGCCCCCAGGGCCAGCCAGACTGGGCCCCGCTTCCTTGGGTCCAACCCCTTCTTCCACCTGCGGATGCCTCAGAAGCCCCAGCCTGGCCCCAGGATCACAGGGGAGACAGGGGAGGACACTACTCAGGCGGAGCCCGGGAAGCCCAGCCTGGCCCCCCCACTCCCCGTCGGTCCCTGCCCCCCAGCGAAGCCTGGCCGTGAGCCTGCCGCAGAGCCCGGAGCTGCCAGGAGCGCTATCTCACACCCGGCCACCGCCCTGTCCTGATGGCCCCTCTGGGGACAGATGCCCTGCTGGGGAAGGCCATGGCAGTTGGACACGGCTCAGGAGTCGCTGTCCGCCCTCAAGCATGGAGTCTAGGGCCCGACTCCTGGCCACGCCCGGCCCTACTCGGCCCCCGCTGAGTGTCAGGAGGGACGCAGTGGTTCTGGAGCGCCCCGCGCTCCCTCCTGCTGGCACACACGGGCTCCACCTCCTCCCCAGGAGAGCCGCACCGGGGACCCCGGGGGCCACCCCTCGGCCCTGGCCCTAGCCTGACAGTCAGGGATGTCAGGCTTGCCCGCAGCCTCCCGAGGCTGGGTACGTGGGAACCCGAGCCCAGGGTGCAGGGCACGGGCGGGGCCGGGATGAGGAGTCCGGGCTGCGGGCTGCACAGGCTTAGCCCCTGGGCCGTGTCCGCCCCTCCTAGCTGGCTGCTCTCCGTGCCTCTGGATGGGCGGGGAGGCCCGGAGCATCAATGATTGATGTCTCCTTGCGGCTGCCGCAGTGCCATAAACAAAAATAGCTCAGCCGTTGTCCCTGCCCTAGCCCGGCCCAGCCCAAGAGGGACGACTGAGTGGTGGGACATCTAGGACCCTGTCAGCCACCATCTGCTCCCCCATCTAGTCCTCATACAGAAGGTGGGGGCCGGGGTGCTGCAGGTCTGGTGATCCCTGGCCTCTCACTGCCTCAGTCTCCCCCAAGCTGAGTGCCTGCTCCAGGCCTGGGGGCAGGTGGCCTCCTTGAGGTCTAAGAATCTGAGAAGCAGGACACCCGGGTGCTTCCCGGGGGCAGGGGACACTCCCCATCGTCATCAGGCAGTGCTGGAGAGCACAGGGTACTGTGCGGCTCCGGGCCAAGTGCAGGCTGGCCGCCGGCTCCTGAGGCTGGCACAGGGGAGGCTTAGCTTGGTGGCAGAGAGGCTGCCCACCACGCCTGTTCAGCAGGGCTGGAGATCAGGGATGGATGGAGGTGCCCCGAGAGGAGTGTGGGGAGCCACCCAGCCTCTTCCTCGTGACCACACTGCACCCACCCATCCGCCGCCCCTCAGGGGCGCTTGGGTCCCTGACACCCCTACTCCTACCATGCTCCCTCTGACCAGCCTCCCCCAGCAGGTGAGCCTCTGAAACTTCAGCAGAAGCCTGTCCCGCCCGCCCAGCTGGAGGCCTGGCCCTAGGCTTGTGCCCCACGTCTCATGTCCAGTGGGCCCAGAGCCGAGGGTCACCTGTCAGCACCCGGGTTGCACCCCGCCCCCACCCTGAGCACCCAATGCTGGGTCCCCTCTGCCACTTCCTCTGAGTCTTGGCTCCCCCAAGGCAGCACCTTTTTAATATCAGGGGTCACCCAGGTATATTAGTTCCCATGGCTGCGGGGACAAATAACCACACAGTGGCTTAAACCAGCACACGTTTATTCCCTAACAGTTCCGGGCACTGGCAGCACACAGTCCTCCTGGGGGCTTCAGGGGAGGCCCCACTTCCTTGTCCCTTTCAGCTTTGAGAGACCGCCCGCATCCCTGGGTTCACAGCCTTGCATTGTTCTGCCCTCCGCTTCTGTCTCTCCATCTTCTCAGACTCCAACCCTTCTGCTTCCTACTTGTAAGGGCATCTGGTTCAGCAGCATGACCCAGGACTGTCTCCTGATCTCAGGAACCTGAATGTAATCATGTCTGTGAAGTCCCTTGTACCCCATAAGGTCCCATGTTCACAGGTTCTAGGGATCAGGACATGGACACCTGTGGGAGGCATTATTCAGCTACCATGCCCGGCAATGCGGATCAGCCCGCCTGCACCCTGAAGGTCACTGAGGTCCACGCAGGGTGTGGGAAACTGCTGAGCTGAGAGGAGCTGGTCCCAGCCCCAGCAACACTTCTCACTCAGGCCTTTGGGCTTGGGCCTCAGTTTCCCCACCTGTACACTAGGGCACCACTCCCACCCCTTTCCGGTTGCCTGGACTACGACGACGGCAAGGACAGTGGGTGAGAGTTCAAGCGGTGGGTACACAGCAGGAATGCCTGGGATCAACACTGTCCCCGGGGTGACGTCGAGGCAGAAGAGCTGGCATCTGGTCACCAGGTGTCTGCCCAGAGCTGGGCAGTCTGACCGCACTGCCGGCTGACGTATCCCCTCCGAAAGCCGGGGGGGTGGGTGCTGCAGTCCAGGGGTCAGGGACGATCTCAGACTTTCAGTAGGGAGGCTGAGAAGGGCCAGGGAGAGCGGGCGGGGTGACTCATGCAAACAGGACAGGGCCCAAGGAGGTCACAGGGTGGAGCAATGTGAGCATGGAGGGAGGCTGGGGAGCGGGCTGGGCACAGACACCTGATGGCGGCGCTGGGGCGGCTGGAGTCCAGCTGACTCATCAAGGTGGATTTCATGAGCCTGGGGTCGGGGCAGACGGGGACCGGCCTGGACGGCCTGGGAGGGGCTGGCGGGAGGGCCAGGCTGGCCCCTCAGTGCCCCTGCCCCGGAGCGGGTGGCAGCAGGAGGGGCAGGCAGTCCCGGCCCCACACCGGGCCCGCCGGGCCGGGGCGGGCGCCCCTCCTCCGGCCCGCAGGCGGCGGACCCCCATGCGCCCAGACGCTGGAGACGCGAGGCTCTGCGACCCGGGGGTGCCGGGCCTGGAAGCCGGGGCAGCACAGGCGCCGGGCCGCTCGGACTAAACTAGGGACCCTCGCGATGGGAGGCCAGGGGACTCAGCGCCAGCGGGGCGCGCAGGCGCAACGGCGGCCCGCCGGACACCGCGCAGGAGCGGCGGCGGCCGGGCGGCGCGCTGACGTCATGCCGGCGGGTGCCGGGCGCGGCGCCGGCGCGTTCCGTTGCCAGGCAACGGGCGGGCGTGGGGAAGACGCGCGGCCGCTGAGCGCGCGGGCAGAGGCGGCGGAGCTGCAGAGGTGGGTGCCGGCCGGGGCTGCGGGCCGGGACCTCGTGGGGAACCCGGGCCCGGGGCTGCCCTCGGCCCCGCGCCGACTCCGCTCTCGGGAGCCTGTGTTCTCCGGACACGCCGCTGCGCTGGACCGGCCGCCCCGGCGCATGTAGGAGGAAGCGGGGCCGCGGCCCTGGTCACTGCCCCCCGCGGCTGTGTCCGTCCCACAGCGACCCTGGGCACACAGCAGGCCGTCCGTGCTGCCGAGGAGGACCCGGCGGCCCCCCGCCCCCGGGCCGCCCCGGCACGGCAGTGTGCGTGTCTCCCCGCGCCGTCTATGCGGGCCCGGCGGCGCCGACATGCAGGGCCAGCAGCCGCGGGGGGCAGGGCCCGGCCACGGGCCGCCTCTCAGCGGGTCCCCGCGAGCGGGCGCCGGGGGACAGGGCGCAGTCTCCCCCTGCCCGACCCCTGGAGACAGCGGGGCCAGCCCGGCGCCCGGGAGGCGGAGCCGTGCGGGGGCGCCGTGCGTGAGGACCCCGTCCAGGACCTCGGGAGGCGGCGACGGCGTTTCCTGCGTCTCCGCGCGCACCGCCCGCGCTCCGGACCCGGGGGAGCACAGCAGCGCCTGGGGGGAGTTCGAAGGCTTTCAGGAATCTTCAGCCGAGTCTCAACGCTCCCAACCCTTTGAGCTCCTGCACAGCCGCGCAGACCGCGGGCCGCAGAGCGCGGCTCCCGCCCCGACGGAGAGAGGCTCTGAGCAGCCGCGGCGGGGCGGGCCCCGGGCGGCCTCTGAGGTATCTGTGCCGGGGCTCGTGCTCCCCGTGCGGCGCAGCGAGCTGCAGGCCGCCGGCTTCGGCGGGGCGGCCGGGGAGGGGCCTGCTTCAACCCCGGCCTCTGCCCCTGGGGGGCTAGCGGGCTGGCCGGCTGTGCAGGGAGGGGACCCGCTGGGGCGACTCAGGAGCTGGGCCACTTTCTGTGCCCACCTCTCCAGAGCCAGGCACACCGGCCTTGCCTTCCCTCCCCTCCTGAGGCCCCCGCCTTCCGGCCGCCCACAGCCCCTCACCCCCGGCTGTGCTCTCCTGGCCCCTGTGCACGCACTTGGGAAAGAGCTCTCTGTCTCAGCTGTCACTCTACCTGTTTACTTTTTTTCTTTTTTTCTTTTTTTTAACGTTTTACTTATTTCTGAGAGAGAGAGAAAGAGAGACAGTGTGAGCAGGGGAGGGGCAGAGAGGGAGTCACAGAATTCAAAGCGGCTCCAGGCTCCCAGCCGTCAGCACAGAGCCCGACGCGGGGCTCGAACCCACGAACCCTGAGATCATGACCTGAGCCAAGTCGGTCGCTGAACCGGCTGAGCCCCCAGGCGCCCCTCACTGCACCTGTACTGTACCCCCCACCTAGAGTCACTTGCGGTCTGCGTGACGATCGGGCGCTGGGGATGGTCCGGAGAGCCCAGGCCTTGTCCCCTGGGCCCCTGTTCTACCCTCCCCGACCTGACCACCAGCCCTACCTTTTCTGTGACTGCAGCTGACCCTGCTTTTTCTCGTCTTCCTCCTCCTCCCTTGCTTCTCTTTCTCTACCGTCTCTTCCCAAGGGCTTACCCCGGGCTCCATGAGAACAGAGAAGGCACAGGAGGAAAGATTTCACCGGTTCCAGGGATGAGCTGGGTGTTTCCTGAGCCGGCCGGGGATTCCCGGGCCTCTGCCGGGATCCATTGTGCACGGGCCCGCTCTGCTCTAACACTTGTGCTGAAAACAGGACTTGTGTCCCAGCGTGATTAATAGATCAGGGAACAATCTGCGGATAGTGTGAACTTTGCGGGAGACACTAGGTGAATGCAGAGCATCACCCTGCCGAGCGAATATGTACACTGTGCTCATGCACATCGCTAGCAGCTCCTGGCCTGTCAGCACGCACACCTGGCACTTCCTGCCGGACTTCACACGCCCTCATTCCAGGACTTCACACTAACTCCCAACCTTCCAACCTGAGGTCTTCTTCCAGAAAATGCCACACTATTGTCGCGTGGGTAGACGTCCCAGCCAGTTAACACGTGGGAAGCACAGTTTTACGGGTGCTCTTTTCTCACGTAGCTGACAAGCTTGCGTGTCGCGATCTAACCCCGCTCCCCAGCACCCCGTGGGAACAGCAATGGTACAGTCATTACACTTCTCATTTGCACCGAGGTTATGTATTTGGCATAAGGTAACATAACTGACTTTTTCTATTTTTTAAAATTAATTTATTTTAGACAAAGTATGAGCACGGAAGGGGCAGAGAGAGAGAATCCTAAGCAGGCTCCACACTGTCATGTAGAGCCCGATGTGGGGCTTGAACCCGTGAACCGTGAGATCATGACCTGAGCTGAAGTCAGACGCTTAACCAGCTCTGCCCCCCAGGCGCCCCTAACATGTTTCTTCTAATGCTGATGTGTTTTCCTCTTTTTTTCAGCCCATTCTCAGCTATGAGGATGTTTTCAGGTTTGCTTTTCAGGAAGTACCAGTCCAGCAGGCAGCTGAAGGGGTCTCCCCCTTGGACCGCATCTTAGAAATGAGCGATGAGGGAAAACCTGGCTGTGAACCCGTGCACAGACTGTGGTAATGAACTTAAATTGGAACCAACATTTTTCACGGCAACTCCGAGTTTATGCTTTTGGTTGGTAAAGTGGACCTTTATCGGGAGCCCATCTCTTAGCCCCCACAGCCTTGGAGCCACAGGGTCCTCACAGAGGGACGGGGCAGTGCGGGTTGATGCTCTGGCCGTGATCCCTCTTCTCTGGCCCATGTTTGTCCCCCTCTGCCCAACCAGCTCCCCCAGGGCAGGACGGGCCGGGGAGTGCCAGCTCCTGGTGTCTCCGTGCACGTGCTGGGGGTGCGGAAAGGACGGGGGTGTGGGCCCTGGGCACAGGGGTCTCCTGCGGGACCTGACCAGTGGTCCTGAGGCCCCAAGCAAATAGCCCAGTGTCCTGGAGGGACGTTCTCAGCAGCCCGCGTGCATCCGGTGCGAGCAGGAGGCTGGCCGTCCTGGAGGCTGGCTTCCTAAGGGGAATCACACACGCCGCTGTTTGCAGATGGCCGTTTTCTAAGCCGCGCCTCCACTGAGCGCCAACAGAGGGCGGAGGGCCACGCAGTGGATGGTGTGTAGTGGCTAAAAAGGTTGAGGCCCGTTGGGCCGAGGCCACAGGAGGAGGGAAGGTCGGCGTGAGCTGACTCTCGTGGGCCCTCCATCCCTCTCTGCAGACAGGCCACTCCTGGGGTCCAGGCCAGTGCCCGCCCCCGGGAAGCCCCAGCAGAGGCCTGGGGACAGAAGCCCAGAAGGCTGTAACCACCGTGGCCCAGAGGGCCGTACACCCTGTGGGTGTGGTGCTTCCCCGAGGTGTGGTCCAGGCCAGTAGGCAGGTCAAGGGGCCTCTGGTGGCAGCAGAGGGTGGGTGGTCCTGGGGCCCAGGTCTGGCGGGGCTGGAAGGTAGGTGGTACTTTGGGGTGTGAGGATGACTCGGAAATGACATGGGCACTTAGTGTAACTGCCCCGTGGCAGTCCTCTGTGTGCACACCTCCCTCCCTTCGTGGGAGCTGAGCTAGAAATCGTGGACACCACCTGGGGACAACCCTGGGGGGTTGATGGGGGGCTAGAGATCGTGGACAGCACGTGGTGGGGGAGGGGCGGCTAGTAACCGAGGACGATGCATGACACACCCAGTGGTTTGTCCTCTGAGCATTGCTCTGCCCTGGTTTTTGAGTGTCTCTGTGGCTCCTAGTGCAGCTTGTGGTCCCCAAGCTCATGGGGAACAAAACCAGAGGAGCATTGGGCTTCTAGAAGCTTCCACGCCTTGGAGGAGACACTGACTCATGACCAGATGTTAGGCAGAGCCAGGGGTGTGCTCTCTGGGGAGAGAGAAGGCCGGGGAGGAGGGAGGGAGTGCCGGGTGTCCGCGGGATAGCTGTTTGGATAAATGTCCGGTGACACGGCCTGGTGCCCCTTTTGGGAGCGCTCTGCTCTCAGAATTCTCAAAGGTCCAGTGCCCCTCTTAGCTTCTCTTCTCTAGGCTTTCTCGGTTACCTTTTAATTTACCCATCTGTCTTCCAGTTCTGAGTCCAGGAGACTCTGGAGAGCTCTTCAGAGCACACAGAGCACATCGGCTTCTCGATGGCTCTGGAGCGAGTCGCGATGCCAGGAAAACTTCTTGCTTGTTCTCGGAATGGATGCAGCCCGGAAGGTGATGCAGGTGTAGCCAGGGCTCCGGGGGTGCGGCTGGGCTCCGCAGCGACCTGGCCGGGCATCCTAAGGGCATGGCGGGGGCTAGGGGGCTTGTTGCCAGGAAGCAGCAGGTGAGGGGGAAGACTCGCTGGTTTCCAGCACAGTGGGGAGAATGTGGACCGCAGGCAGGGAAGGGGCGAGATGGGTCAACTCATCGGCATTAGGCACCTGCCCTGTGCCAGGCTGACGGATGTCCAGATGCGGCCCAGCCCTTGGCACACAGTGAGGAGGGGCTGTGGCCGAAGGCGATGACGCACACAGCATGTGGCGGGGGGGGCGGGTCCTCCGGGGGCTCCCCTTCAGGAGGGGCTCCGGCCTGAGTGCAGCAGACAGAGGGGTGACGTTAGGCGCCAGGCGGGACCCCGGTGCCTGAGCTGGGAGCCAGCAAAGCCGGAGAGGAGGGGCGGCGGGCGGGCCGGCTGCGAGTCAGCAAGGAAAACGCAACTGAGTAGACAAAGACCCTTTTCTGTTGTAACGTGTTACGGAAATGTTCAAACACGGGAAACATAAAAGGGGCTGGCGGGCCTTGGTGAAGACGGGGCCCTGGGGACGGAGGCTGGCTTGGCCGAGGGGCCTCGTGGGGCTGCCCAGGAGGGAAATGAGGGGAGGAAGGAGCCGGAGGGGCCCCACGGCCACCAGGAAAACAGCCGGGAAGCCGGGGGAGCGGGCGGCAGCTGGAACTGGAGGCTCAGGTGGGGCAGCTCCAGGGCTGGGGGCTCAGCCTGGAGGCGGCAGAAGACCGAACTGGAGGAGGCGGAGGGGCCCTGCGGTCCTGGAGGGCCGGGTGGCCCTGGACCGGGTGCCAGGAGGCTGTGGACCGGGCTGCCGTGTGGCGGCACCCCGGTGGGCTGTGCCAGACGGCTCCAAGTTAACCAGAGAAAGAGTGGACAAAGTGGCCCTCTGTCCTCCTTCCCACTGGCTGACAGGGCTTGTCTCACTAGAACCTTTCCGGAGACCTGGGTCACATTCTGGAATGTTCCGACCTCCAAGAGCCTGAAGAACTGGGTGTACGCACCATCTGTGCTGAGCCCTGCAGGGCCCTGATCCAGACCCAGGTGAGAACAGGCTGCAGGCCGTGCTGGCCTCGTGCGTGGGTCTGTGTGGGCACCTCCCACCTAAGTGCTTCGGACTCACGAGAAAGGCGCGTTCCCACTGTCCGGGAGGGCGGCGCCCGTGGGGCAGGACTCCCAGGGGACCTGGTGGGCAGCCGATGGCCCGGGGGGGGTGGTGGGCCGGAAGCTGGAGCCCTGGTGGTGGCCCCGGGCGGCAGCAGCACGCGGGGAGTGGCCGCCCAGGTCCCGCTCTGGTGGAGTGGACAGTGCGTGCTGGGGGGGGACTGGGCTGCTGCGTGGACGCTGGGAGGGGGCGGGACCTGGGCCGCAGGGTGGATAGAGCTCCGGAGAGACCCTGTCATCTGGCCGCGCAGGCCGTCTCCACAATGCCTGTGTCCTGGTCCGTCTGCTCCTTGGAACATGCCACCGGGCAAGAGGCAGGGGCCATCTGGCGGGACGCAGGGGCGTCTGCAGGGGCGCCACAGCTCAAGGGCCTGGTGACCCTGGGGAGGAAGCGGGCCCGCAGCTGCTCAGGGGGCCGGAGGCTGGGGTCCTAGAATTGCTCTGGTTGAGGCGGCCCCGTGCGGCCCCGGCCTGGGCACACGGCCTGGCCATCCTCCCAGCGTGTGCCCCCTTTGCTCCGCGAGAAGCCGGGAGCGGTCGGCGGTGTCCCGTGCGCATCCGCGGTGACCGCACGAGGCCAGCAGAGAAAGCCCGTCGGGGCGCGGCAGGCCGGCCTCGGGGGCAGCAGACCGCCGGCCCTCCCAGGCCCTAACCGCGCCTTTCCTCCCGCGCCAGCCCTCGGGGACGTGCGGCGGCAGACAGGGGAGCCTGAGCGCCTGGAGCCTCCCTCTGAAGACCCCCTCACACAGGAGCGGGCAGTGCCTCACAGTCCCACGGAAAAAGAGGATTTTCAGTCCACGTAACCTAAAAATGACCTTGTTTAATAGTCATGTTTGCTAAGATGAGAGTCCTTGGTATTTTTATGAGAAATTTTACATTTTCTTACTGGCTGGATTTGCTCCTGGAAACCAGCACTGTTTTGTGGGGGTGTTTCTCAAACCCCAAGTCGGGCTCCTGGGATCCTCATGCAAACCAGGCTGGGGTCTGACTGCTTTGGGAGTGGGTCCTTCTGCAGAGCCATCCCCAGCAGCAAGGGGGCGCCCCGCTCCCAGGAGCTCCGCCCCAGCCCCCTCAGACGCGCCCAGGTGGCATCCAGGTGGCATCGGGGGCCCTCTGCCCCGTGAGGGACCCCAGGTCTGGCCACCGGTGGGGGCGCACCGGCGTGGCCTGGCTCTCCGTGGGGGATGTCACCAGGAGGCCGCCGTTCCCGCGCCCAGGAAGTGCGCTCTGGGCCAGGGCACAGGCGGAGGGAGCGCCAAGCCAGGGTGTCCCCCAGAGCCCCGCAAAGGCTCACCTGCACCACCGCTGGGGGCGGGGCTCTGCGTGTCCCGCCCTCCTCTCCAGCTCTGAGTTCTGGTCCTGGCAGGGGGCTCTGCGTTTTGTAAAATTTTATTAAATAAAATGGCCTGGATGAGCCCATGTTCTTGCTGATTCGTCTGTTGTGTAGGGACTGTGCAGAGTCCTGTCGTCCCGGCCTGCCGCCCCCTGCCCCAGCCCGCCCCCTGCCCCAGCCTGCCCCCTGCCTACCTGCCACTACCCCCTGCCCCCGCCCCCTGCCCCAGCCTGCCCCGTGGCCCCCCCCCTGCCCCAGCCTGCCCCGTGGCCCCTGCCCGCCTGCCCCCTGCCTGCCCCGTGGCCCCTGCCCGCCCCTGCCTGCCCCGTGGCCCCCGCCCTGCCCCTGCCTGCCCCGTGGCCCCTGCCCGCCTGCCCCAGCCTGCCCCGTGGCCCCTGCCCACCTGCCCCTGCCTGCCTCCCCCGACCCCTGCCCGCCTGCCACTGCCCCTGCCTGCCTGCCTCTGCCCCCTGCCCACCCCTGCCCCGTCCCTCTGTAGAGGTCTGGGGGCCTGAGGCTGGCTGAGCAGACGCCACTGTCCTGGGAAACCACCACAGCGGGCTGTGCCAGCTCCATCAACCCAGCTGTCAGACCCAGAGTGACCCCGTGGGGACACACTGACCGGCACATGTTGCCTGTCCCGGGAGGATGACCATAGTGGGTCCTCGGCCACCCTCCCCGGCTGCATGTGGTTTTGAGGTTTATGTTAAGGGGTAACTCCGTATGTTCGGGAAATGTGCCCTAATTTTTCATATTCAGCCAGAGAAAGGTAGAAGTGTTCTGCCACGCTGCTTTCCCCAGAGGGCAGAATCCGCCTTGGGGTCCTCTGGGGCCGCGCCATCGTCTCCCGGCCCCTGGTTACAGTCAGACTCGAACCTAAAACAGGCCATTCTGTGTCCTGCCTCCTCCCACCCAGAGTCCCTCTCAGACACGGGCACAGACCCTCCTCAGCTCCCCCGCTCCAGCCCTGCTGCCAGTGAGTCAGCGCCTCACGTACCTCAGAAAGGTGACAGCTCCTGAGCCCCAGCCAGCCCAGTGTCCGGCTCCCCACGCCAGCGGGAGGGCTGACCCCGTCCCTCAGTCCGCGTGCAAGCAGATGCAGCAAGTCTGGCTCCGATTCCCTGTCCTGATGTCTGGCCTCTGCTGCAGAGGGGGGGCTTGTGAACCAGGAGAGTCAGTGTGGACCGATCCCCTGACTCAGGGACACTGGTCCCAAGCGGCTGCCACTGTCACCCTGACCAGAATGTGCCCCATCAGCTACACAGTCAGGGTTCAAAATCATCGTGGAACTGAGGACACAAAGGAACCTATGTTAATTAAATTCGGTGCCCCCAGGGGGTGGTGGTGGGGTGGGAGCGCAGGGCGGTCCCGCGCTGGGCAGGTCTGGGCCCCTCCTGCGGCCCTGGGCCCTCCACCCTCGCTGAGGGTTCGCAGAGGCTAAGAGCGGGTGGAAGCAGCCACGGCCCTCAGAGAACCCCCAGGAGAAGCCCGCGGGGTGGGCGGGCCCTTGCCCGGGTGAGGGTAGTCCTCCAGGGCCAGGCAGAGCGCCAGGGCGGACGGACCTGGAAAGGGGGCAGAGGGTGACCTGCAGTCATGGCGGCCGGGCTCCGAACGCGGGCTGACGGCCGGCGCCCCGCCAGTGCTGTCCTGTCGCCACCGCGAGGCCCGGCAAGCCTCACCCGGCCGCCACAGGGCCCAGACCCAGCCGACGGCAGGCAAGGAGGACCCCGCCGCGCCAGGAGCCTGACAGACTGACTGTGAGTTACTCCAGTCCCCGCTCCTCTTATCCAAACGCCCAGCAGTCGGGAAAACCTCGCAGGACGATCAAAATGCGAGAAGCCCTGATCCCCGGCAACAGAGGCAGAAGCAGAGACGACCCAGACGGGAAAGCCGAAGACTGTAAAACAAGGAGAGGCGGGGGCCGGGGGCCACACACAGGAGAGAAGGAGAGGATCCCAAAGAACTGGAAATGCCAGAGGCGAAGGCTGTCACCTCGCGAGTGAGTCACTCTGCAGGGGGCCCAGCGAAGACCCGTCACCCGGAACTATCCAGGCAGGACACAGACACAGAAGTGGGGAGGAAGACAGGAGCGAGTGTCCAGGACCCGTGGGGTCAGACCTGGCGTGGTCGGAGTCCCAGGAGCCAAGGGGAGACACCGGGGGAGACATATTTGAAGATTTAATGGCTAAGAACTTTCCAAGATTGACAAAAGGCACACGCACAGGCCTGTAGCCCCAGGCAGGATCGACGCGCAGACCTGTGCTCTGTGCGGCGGGGGCCCACCCACGGGCCCTGCAGGACTCGGGCCTCTCGGCGGCCGTGAGCACTCCACGCGCCAGTCGGTCGGTGTCGCAGATGGGACGGGTGAGGCAGGCCCGGAGGCCTCGGCTCCCGCAGGCTGGAGCACCCAGGACAGGCGCAGGAAGCAGCCTGCAGGGAGGACACGGGCGGGCTACTGGGGTTCAAGTGCATGAGGAGGGAGGTGCGGCACCCAAACGGGGCAGCAGGAGGGGTGGCTTGGAGGAGACGGCCACCGTGCCTGCGTGCTCGCATCGGGGAACGTGGCCAAAGAGCCACCAGCCGGGCTGTCATGTCAAGGTGCCAGAGAGCTGTGGGCTCCAAGGAGCAGAACCCACCCAAGTGGGGAACGCGCGCCGCCTGGAGCCAAGGCCAGCGCTCGACCCAGGCGCACGGGAGGCCCCCGGCACCCCACCCCCACCCCAGCCAGCGGGCAGAACCTCACCGACCCCGTGCCCACTGCCGGGACCCGAGCCAGGCAGAGCGGCGCCCATCCCCTTCCGTGCGAACCGCCACCAGGTGGTCACCGCGACGCGGGTGCGCGTGGCATCCCAGTGACGGAGTCGCCGCTGCGGACACCGGTGTGAAGGAAGTAGTGTTCGCCTTCTCACCGCCACACGGGGCTGCCGTAGGTGTTCACGCGCAGAACGTCTCCACACCTCAGGTCGGCTCTAAGGTTCCCAAAGGGAAAAGCAAAGAACAGCGGTGACAACCAGTCACCACTGGCACCAGGCACAGAGGCCGCCGGCCCCCTGACTCGAGGGTGCCTCCACTCCCACAGGAAAGCCTTCCTCCCGTGGCCGCGCTCGGGCCCCTCCAGTCACCCGGCCCCTCAGAGCGTGTGCCGGCACCGAGGAAGACGGGCGGAGGCCGGGCCGCAAGCGCAGGACGCAGGCGGCTTCCGCACCGAGGGGACCAGGTGGACGGGAGGTGTCCTCCTACAGGACAGGCGAGTGCCGGAGGGGACACCGTATCTCAGCTGTGTCTCGGCGGCTCGGGGGCTGGGACAGTCCTTCCCACAGGGCTGGAAGCCGGAGTCCCCGTGGGGCCTCTCCTGGTTCTCTTCACCCCTTCACTGTGCACCGCCAGGGCGGAGAGCAAGCACCTCCCAGAGGCCCCCTCCCGATGCCATCACGCTGGGGGTTAGGGTCCAACGTATGAATCTGGGGGACACGAACAGCAGTCCCAGACACAAAACCAAACCCTAAACCACCCCCGGGGAATCCTCCCCCACGTGCCTTGCCCAACAGCCACACACGTGCAAGCAAACACATGCACGTGTGTGCACACGCATCCACACACATGCACACGTGTACACCCATGCACACACGTGCACACCCATGCACACACACGTGCACGGACATGCATTCACACACACGTGCACGGACATGCATTCACATACCCGTGCGTGCACACGCAGACACGCACACTCACAGGCATTCACACATGCTCACGCACGTGCATTCACACGCGCACGCACACACAAGCATGCACACGTGTACACACACCAGACTCACCAGGGCGCCTCCCCGATCCGATGGGCAGCCCCACAGCACGACCACGGGACAGGAAGCTCACCCACGTCTCCATCCTCACGGCGAGGCCCAGGCTTTGGGCAGATGGGCTCTGGCTACAGCACTGGGCCAGGTCCCTGATCTCGCCCCACCCCTGGCCTGGGGGAATCCTGGGACACAGGGTCGAGAGGCTCCCCCTGCAGCAGGGCGCGTCAGGCCACAGGCCACGACTCAGGCTGCTCGGCAGCTGCTGGGGCCACCGTGGCCCCAGGCTCCTCTGCTGGTTTTCCCGCCCGCCCTGGGAGGCGGGGCTGTCCTGCGTCTGGTGCCTAGGAACTGATAACCAGCTCCTTGGCCCAGCGCACAGAGCTGCACGGACACGCGGGGTGAGCACAGCAGCCCTAGCATGCTGCAGCCCCCACACCTTCCTTCTGCAACGTTTACAAAACCACGTGACCATGTCGGCACAGGTACAGGGCCGGAGTCGTGCACTCGGTCCGTCCTCAGCACCTGGCCACCTGCCTCTGCTCCTCAGTGGAGAAGCTCAGATGCTTCTAGGGGAGTCAGCATCCAGAGGTCCAGCAGCCAGCACAGCTGGGATGACCAAGGGCCCCACTTGGCCCTGCCCAGGGCAGCCAGGCCACCAAGCACCAGGGGGGAGGCCCTGGGAAACCACCAGAAGAGCAAAGGGGAAAAGGTCGCGGGCAGGAGCCGGCAGTTCAGGGTTCGCTGTGTCCTTCAGGTGGGGACCCCGAAGGCCCCGCTTGGCTCCTCCCTCTGAGTGCACTATGGCCCACATTTTCAGAAAAATGCTATACTTTCAAAAGCTGGGAAGATAGACACTGCAAACACTACGACTGAAAAAATAATTTCAAAGAAATGATCTAGGGACACCTGGATGGCTCCGTAGGTTGAACATCTGACTTCAGCTCAGGTCGTGATCTCATGGTTCGTGAGTTGGGGCCCCACGATGGGCTCTGTGGGGAGCCCCGACGGAGCCTGGAGCCGGCTTCGAATCCTGTCTCCCTCCCTTTCTGCCCCTCCCCAGCTTGCACTCTCTCTCGCTCAAAAGTAAAAGTTAAAACAAAATGGTATAAAGACAAAATACCTGTTAACCTTAAAAATAAAAATGCCACTTTTTTACCAGCAAAAGATGGACTTATCCGGTAATAACAGAATTGCAGTACAACACAAGCAAGCTATTTCCTAAAACCAAAAGCAAATCCTGCATGGGGAGGAGCTGTTTATGGAAGGGGGAGGGCGCTTGGGAGGGACTGTTTTAAGCAAAAAGTCCATTGGAGTAAACTGGGAAGTACACAGTGGGAAGCATAGACACCCACTTGCCTTGGCCGGGCTGTGGCCGCCTCTCATTGGCTGAGCTGAGACAGACTCTCATTGGCTGGGCCGTTGCTGGGGGAGGAGAAAATCTTCCCTCCTCTGCCCGATGGCCCCTAGTACCCATGAGCAAGGTGCATCTCCTCCTGCTGGGTCGGCGTGGGCAAGGAGTGGTGGGCCTGAGTGTGCGCCCGCCGCCTCGTGGTGCTGGTCTAAACGAGGTTCCCTTCTATTAATTTTCACATGGCTTCAGGTTAGTGGTTATAAAACACATACACTTTAAGGTATTTTCCACGAGGAAAAAGTACTTTCAAAACCAGAAGGAAGCAGCAGCCCGGGGATGTCGCATCCCGCCACTGGCTCCTCCAAGGGCGCGGACCCTCGTCCCTGCGCAGGACTGGGAGGCACGGGTGCCGAACGAGAGGCCCGTGGGCTCGGCAAAGGGAAAATGCCCCACTCCCTATTTTACACATCCCAGTGAAATAGATCATCCAGCTGAAAAGGATCCACTCAAGGACTATGCTGTAGTAGCAGATAATAAACACACTTCCATTCTGTTTGTTGGATAATTTTTTAATAAAATGACGATACATGACTGATATTAAAGAATGGTCCTATGCATGAAAGAAAACAAACCTTTTTGGCTAAGGGCTGGATAAGGAAGAAAAAGCATGAGAAACCAGCTGGGCAGGGGTGGGGCGGGGAGAGTACAGTCTTACTGGTAAAAAAAAAAAAAATACAGACGGTGTGGGCGCTCCCAGTGTCCAGGGCAGGCTCGGGGTGCACGCATGGTGCACCAAAGCTCGTCTAAGTGGCACTGCCCCGCCAACCCCACCATTAACTGCCCTCAGAACTAAGGGGCCATACATGACAAGAGTCCAGATGTCTCTAATTCTGGACTTAACGTGACGTCACCTGACAGTTCTGTCCCAGCGCTAGCGTCACTCGGCACAGAGCAGCCCGGCTAGTGTTGACCTTAAAAATAAAAGTTATTTTATCAGCAAAATGGATGTATTCAGGAATCACAGAATCGTGACCCAGGATAAGCAAACTACAGGAGAACCGTAGGCAAGTCCCACAAACAAGTGGGGGCCACGTCACTTATGGAGACAGGAGGGAGCCGAGAGGGCTGCTTTGAACAGAAGCCACTGGAGAAAAGCAGAGTCCAGGGCGATGAGGGCTTCTCGCTGGCTGAGCGGTTTCTGGGCCGCCGGTCTCTGGTGGGAGAGGCAACGTGCATCTTTTCCTGCGGGCCCGGAGCCGACTCCTTCCTGTTGAAGGGTCTTCGGTCAGGTCTGTGACCGGCCATACTCAGTGTCCAGAGGTGCGGCGTGAAAGTCCCCTCCTGGCCTCCTGACTCCCTTTCGGTGAGGTTCCCCTGGATTACTGTTCAGACTCGACAGCAGCGGGGCACGCTGGCAGGCGGCAACCCCCACGGAAAGGCCAGTCCATGCCGGGAACACGCACAGGAGGGCCCCCCAGCGCCCCAGGTAGGCAGGATGGGACCTTCTCCTCCACCACTTACATATAAATAGGCATAAATAAACCCCCTGCAATCCACATGTGAGTCTAACGAAGACGCAGCGGCTGGCGCAGCGGAGCTGGGAAGGACCCTGGTGTGGGAGGCGCTACCCGGCGAGCGTGAAGGTCCACGTAAAAGAAAGTCCTTATTTAAACCTTAAAAAATGAAATACACCAACTGCAACTGTTCAGGTTATAAGTTTCTAACGTAGCAGCAGGAAACGTTTACAGGAAAAATATACTTTGAATAGCTGACAAAGTCTAAAAAAGATAAAAGTATAAAAAGTCTAAAAAATATATCTTCAGACAAAATATTGCCCAAAACATAGAAAACTTAATTTAAAAAACTTCACCTATCTAAAGTTAAACAAGGCTGGACACCCAGGCGGCGGCGGACGGAGGCCGGAGGGGCCAGCACGGGGGGCCTGCGGGCGCCAGGCCGGCCAGCTGGAGGAGGAGAGAGGGGACGGGCCACCGGGGGGCTGTTCTGGAACGTTCCCCTCATCGCAGACGGGCCCGGGGTTGAGCCCGCAGATGCCCAGGCCACCGGCTCCGGAGGCGTCGGGCGCCCCCCGCCACGGGTCGCACCGGCCGCCGCCCTCAGGTCTCCACCAGGATCTCCACCGCGTGCTCCAGCTCGCCCAGATCCGACCTGCAGCTGGACCCGGGGGGCGCGGCGGGCGCGGGCGCGAAGGCCGGGAGCCCGGGCCCAGGGGGCGCGCCGCCCACCATGCCGGTCAGCACGGCGTCCAGGTCGTAGTAGGAGCTGTCCACGTCCGAAAACAGCTCTTCCACGCACCCGGGCGTTTTGCTCTCCAGCGTTTCAAAGATCTGATCCAGCGACTTCTGGAAGCCCCCCCTGCCCTCCCGGGGGCCGTCCCCTTCCCAGGGGCTGCTCTGCGGGCGCCTGGGGGCCTGTCCCGGGGCCGGGTCTGGCGCGGGGCCGGCCCCCTCGCCCTCCTGCTCCCGCCCCGCGCGGCACAGGATCTCCGTGGAGACGAGGCGGTCCAGGGGCGCGCGCCCTGCGGCCGGGGGTGCCACCAGCCGCCAGGTCCCGTCCTGCGTCATCTCTTCCTGGATCTGCCGGACCGTGTTGGCGATGAGGACCGAGCGGCAGAGGTTGGGCTCGACCAGCATGTGGCACAGCTGGAGCTTGACGAGGGACATGTCCAGGAGCGACTGCCGCTGCAGGGAGTAGGAGGGCGCGGCCCGCCCGCCCGCCGCCGCCTCCTCTGCGTCCTCGGCGCTCTTCCTCTTCACCCCCCGCGCGAACATCGTGCCCTGCGAAGACCAGGGAGGACGCCACTTAGCAAAGTCCAGAGCCCCCACCCCCCACTCGGTCTGCAGTCCTCGAACACCGGCTCGGGCAGGGCTGCGCCCCACCCCCCACCCCGAGGCCTAGGTGCAGCTCGGCCACCCGCACCACTTCCTCGCAAGGCCCTTGCCGGGGTATCTGCACTCACTTCCACAGAAGAAGTCTAAAATACTACGTAGTCCCAGCTTGCTCCTCTCCCCAGGGCGGCTGACAGCCCCGACTGACCATCAGGGCCTCGGAAGCCCCCTCCCAGGGGAGCACCTGGCGCACACTTACCACTTACTGTCAACTATTTTTAGGCAAGTGGGTTAAAGCGTTTACCACCATCCCACACGACAATCTCACTGCCGGTGGCACAGGATTCAGGGCTTTTGTTGTGCCAGCAAACACAACTTTTACGGGTTTTTCCTCTCATCACTTGTGTAAAAGTCACTTACTTAAAACCGGTGAGTACACTGAGAATGTGAAGAGTCAAACTACAAGATGCCCTGCGTGTGTGTGTTGGGGGGGGTTAACTCTCCAGGGTTCCTCTGCGGCAAACCACTTTATCTTTTCGGCTTTTTTTTTTCTTCAAAAGAGAGAAGAGTGCGAGCAGGGGAGGGGCAGAGAGAGAGAGAGAGAGAATCCCAAGCAGGCTCTGAGCTGTCAGTGCAGAGCCAGGATGCAGGGCTCAATCTCACAAACTCTTGAGATCATGGCCTGAGCCGAAATCGAGTCCGACGCTTAACCAAGTGAGCCGGCCAGGCGCCCATCCACGCTCCATGTTTAGCTTTTAGTATCTCTTTTCAGTCAAATCTAAAATTCCAACTCTGTATGACAACCACTCAGATTTCGGGCCCAACGAAACTCACTCGAATAACATAACGAAGCCCAGGTCACCAACAGGAAGGACTGCGGGCTGCCCCCGGGCTGGCCCTGCACGGAGAGGAGGGCGAGCAGCCCCGAGGGGAGCCGCGGGCAGCCGGAGACCCACAGCGCGCAGAGCTCAAAGCTCCACACCGCACCCCCTGGGGGCCCACCTCCCTTTCCACCAGGGGTCAGCGAGCCTGAGACACGAGTGTGAGCAGCCGGTCCAGCAGGGGCATCTCACACCAAGGCTGAATTCAGTGCCAGCCACGCCGGGACGGTCAACGGCAGCCCCAGGCCGCACGAGGAGCCCATCACACCAGGAACAGCCCGCAGGGAGCCCTTACTCGTATTTGCCCTGAAAGCCTGCGTGTTGAGGATGGTGGCTAGATCCACGCAGCACCCCAGCCCTTCCCTGCAGCAACCAGCTACGAAAGTGAAGACCAACTCACCAAGTCGGAGCGGCTGGAAGGAGGACACAGTACCACTCACGGCCCAACTCCAGGCCCCACAGGGAGTAAGCACATTGCAACCCCCACGGGGACCTGACCACCCGTCACTCAGGGAAAGAGAAAGTCACCACCTTGACTACCGCTCTTCTCCCACTTTTTGTTCCTTCCAAACCACTTCCGTATTCTGCTGGATTTGCCTATGGCTCTGAAAACCCTTGCAGTCCTGTTAATTTTATTTTTTTAATATTTATTCATTTTTGAGAGAGAGAGAGAGAGCGCATGAGCAGGGGAGGGACGGAGAGAGAGGGAGACGCATAATCAGAAGCAGCTCCAGGCTCCGAGCTGTCAGCACAGAGCCCGACGCGGGGCTCGAACCCACAAACTGCGAGATCATGACCTGAGTCGAAGTCGGAAGCTCAACCGACTGAGCCACCCAGGTGCCCCTGTCCTGTTAATTGTAAAGTAAAACTTCCAGGACACCTGGGCTGCTCAACTAGTTACAGGTCTGACTCTTGATCTTGGTCATGAGATTGAACTCTCGAGTCAGGCTCCGCGTTGGGCTTGGAGCCTAGGATTCGCTCGCAATAAATAAATAAAAATAAAACTCTGTTATTTTACCAGCAAAAGATGGGTGTATTTCAGAATAACGGAATTTCAATTCAGGACAAGCAAGCAACTAAACACCCAAAAGTAAGTCCTGAGAATGATCTGGAGGCTTTTTCAGGGGGCGGGGGAGGGAATGGGGTGGCTGAGCAAAAAGTCCCTTGGAATAAATGCGAGTTCGGAGTATAGAGGCCTCTCATTGGCTGAGCCAAGACGGCCTCCCATTGGCTGGGCTGTGACCACCCCTTATTGGCTCAGCTGCGTCAGTCTCTCATTGGCTGGGCTGTTGCCGGGGGAGGAGGAAAGCTTCCTTTGTGTCCCTGGGACACTAACAAGTTGGCGTGAGCGTGTGCGCGCGCGTGCGCGGCGCGGCTCTCCCTCTCGGGTCTGCGGCGGGCAGCGAGCGCTGGGGTGTGCGGTCCCCGCCCGCCTCCCTGCTCTAGTCAAGACGTGGTCTCCTTCCACTGTTTTTCACACCTTAAACTGCTATTATTCTTCCCAAATACACCCATTTTTGCTGGTAAAATAACCTTTATTTTTAAGGTTAACACAGCCTGTAAGTCAGACTTCTATCTCCAGTGACAACCCAGGAAGCCAGTGACTTCCGTCGGTCGCCCCAAGGAAAGGGCTTCATCAGTAACTGAGGCCTCCCCGATATCTGTCCCCACTTCTAGAAAACTCCTAACGCGCTCCCCACGAACCCCCCAGGCTCTCCCCCCGCCCCCGCCTGCAGCCCCGCCCGGCCCAGGTGTCCGCAGGCCCGGCGCCCCGTCCGTCTCCGCAGCTTCCTGTCCACAGCTGGGAAGAGTATCAAAGGACGCGGCAAAAAGCGCCCTTGCCCTGCCCGTCGGAGAACCAGTCAGCACGCAGGTCCTTCTCTGTGCATCCGCGAGCTCGTGAGAGTTCTGCTGTTTTCATCACACTTCCCACGTCGTGTACAGGTTGACCATCACTTCTGACCGCCACACGCTGGTCCTCCGGTATAGGCAAACGCTGTGAAGAACTGAGCCTTCTTCCCCGACACCTGCACCACTCACGGTCCCCCGGGTTACAGTGTCGCTGGGTTCTAACTGGGTGTAGATGCTCGCAGCACTCGATTCCTGAGTTTCTACTAGGGCTTAAAAGGTAGGGGCGCTTGTAAGGCTTGTCATGAACACGGTCAAGCTGCTTTCTAGAAGGCTGAATCAATTCACCCTCCACCTTACCGATTACCCCAGCTCCAACCTACGTGCCTCTGCTATTAACCTGGGTCACCACCCAGATGTAAACATCTTCAGATTCAAAATATGCTGGGGCGCCTGGGGGCTCAGTTGGTTAAGCATCCGACTTCAGCTCGGGTCATGATCTCACAGTCTGTGGGTTTGAACCCCGCGTCGGGCTCTGTGCTAACAGCTCAGAGCCTGGAGCGTGTTTCAGATTCTGTATGTGTCTCTCTCTGACCCTCCCCTGCTCGCTCTGTCTCTCAAAATAAAATAAAGACATAATTTTTGAAAAAACAAAATAAGCAAGTCAAATGGGTAAGCTGAGGTGTGTCTGACAACGGAACACTACCCAGCAACAAACTCCATGCTCACCTAGGCAACAGTGCGGTCGGACCTCAAACGCCATGCCGAATTACAGAGCAAGAACAAACAGGTACCCTAGGACTCCGTTCATATGAACTTCTGGAAGAGGTAAAGCTAACCTAAGCTGTGAACTAGCAGATGGTCAACAGTGGGAAAGCTGGGATGATCCAGAACTTTCCGGGATGCTCAAAACACACCCTAACCAGACGGGAATGGCATTCTTCAGATTCACTGGATAGCACAGTAATACCTGTTCATTTCACTGTATTAAGTGACCCTGATAAAGAAAACCACGTAAACGAGTTGATGGGGGGAGGCTACCACAGTAATGTGAACCACACCATTTTAGATACTGCCTCCCATGCATCACTAAGTGCCTGGACCACACGCCAGGACAGGTATGTGCTCAGACTCACTCAAACTATTCCCTTCAAATGTGCCAAACCCTGAGCAACTATTAATTTTTGTTACACTCTGTACAAGAAAATGCTGGCAGACTTGCAACTTGAGGAGGAGTTCGAGGGCATCACATGCAATCAGGTGCCACTGTGCAGTTACCAGAGCCTGTGTCAGGGTGACACCAAGGGCTGAGCCCAGGAGAAGGTGGCCGTTGAGACTCACCCTCCTCAGACGTTTGTGTCTGGGACACAGCAGAGTATGGTTCTGAAGGCAGTGGAGGGGGGCACACAGACACCCCCCCCCGCCCCAGGGCTGGCCTGGACCATGACTATGGCCTGGGGCGCTTGACCTTGACACAAGACCCCAGACTTCCCCAGCTGTCCTAACTGCAGAGCCTGACTCACCATTAAGTTCCCAACAAGAAAGTACAGTAACACCTTGGACTGCGAGGAGCTCGTTCTGCAAGTGTTCTGCCAAGGCGAGCAAACACCTCTGATAAGTTTAACTTGATAAATGGGCGGGGTCTTGCACTACCAGTCGTACATGAGGTGGAATGTCACATGATCACAACGGAGCCAATGGCTCCTCTCTCTCTGTCTCTGCAGGACTGGGTGATCATCTCCCATGCTCCGATGCTCGGTCTCAGACTTCGCTGTTTGGGCAGAAATCAGTGACTTTGCAGGACGTTGGAAGGTGCCCACGACTGGCACTAGTGTACCTCTGCCACCTCCAAGCACCTCTGGACAGTCCTTCGCTTTTCCAGACAAGAGGGGGCCTAGGAAGGCTTTGCTTCAGTCCAGGTCATCGGACAGGTTCCTGGTTGCAAGTGCACGAAAAGAAGATTCCACTGAGCCCACAGACAGCAGTGATTCCATCAGTGATCGTGAACACCGTTCTGCACGGCACCCTCCGTCCTGTCGCCCTCACACCAGCCACGAAGGGTTTCAAAGGGCAGGTTAATTTGTTTTTATGATTTGTATTTTCTTTATTATTCTGTATTACAGTATGGTAATCATTTTTTATAAGAATATATTTGGGTTGTGGGACGGACCATCTGAGTTTCCAGTATTTCTTATGGGGAAATTCACTTTGATGTGCAAGTGCTTTGGATTACGAGCATGTTTCTGGAACAAACTATGCTCGCAAGCCAAGGTTTTTACCATATGAGCTATTACACACCTCCGTCCACTGCAGACAGCCAGAAGGTCTTACTGAGTTAAACCCCATCAACTCCTCAGGGTCAATGGTGTTGGGCTCAAAACCCTCCCAAGCCAGTGGACAAGCGGGCCGTCAGCGTTAGCCCCTCGGTCACGGCACAGCAACCCCCAGAACAAGGGCTGCCCAACAGGAAAAACTGAAGACAGACTGGATGGTTCCACGTGGCAGGTAGAGCCAGGGAGGGGTGCGGTGCCCGCCCTTTCAGGACCCCCCCACGACGACGGGGAGCCCGGCCTGGCGGACCCTCACCATTGGTGGCCTGTCACCTCTCCCGCGGCTGCTCTCACAACGTGGGCCCGGCAGTCCCGTGAGGCCGGTGGAGAAGGCAGATCCCCAGGCTCTGAGCAGAAGGGCAGGGGGAGGAGGCCACAGACTTTGCTCCGACCTGACACTTCACCAGGACCTTCGGCTCGGGAAGCTGTTCTGCAGGCAGGCCAACACTAGTCTCGGTTTCGGTCCCGTGATCAAGTTGTCTTTGAAAGACTTCATCAGAGCAAAAGGGGAAGACAGAGCAAGCGTGGGAATCTTGAGAAGAGCTGCCCGGGAGTCCAGCTGGGGGGCGAGGGTCCATCGTCACTGTTTGAGACTCTCCTTCCACGATTCCTACCAAGTGAATTTGGGGGGCTTTTGCTATGTGGAATGAAATTTGCCAACTCTACATGGAAACAGGTTCCATTAGCAAGTTGAAAAAAACTTCCTAGGCCTCTTCCCAGGATAAAACCTAACATTCTTCCTAGAAAAAAGTCGTAACAACTGACTTTTTATCCTGAATTTCAACTTCAATTGTAAAATATGCCAAAACATGAAAATAAAGAGTAGTTATATGCTGGAAGTGTATAAGACATCAAACTTAATTCTGTAAACAGGCAGTGTTTTCCTTGTTTTAAAAGAACAGTTAAGTCGGTCCTGCTGTCCCGTGGACGCAACACAGTTGGGAAACCCTTGATTTGGACGAGAGCGTCTCTGAGCAAAGTCTTGTTACCTGGTAAGCCCTTTTCCTGGCGATTGTATTTCGCAGACAATACGCTTTTGGGAAGCCGGACTTAGGCTCGTGGAAGAGTTTCTGAACTTTCCCTAGTCCCCGCACCGCCAGCCCCCACACACCTGAGTGCCACCGCAGGCAGCCACAAGGAGCACATCCAAGAGTTTACCAGCCAGGGCCTGGGAACCCTCCTCTTCTCACCCCCACCCCCCTCCCCAATCTCCTCTCCATTGCCCTCGGCAGCTAAAGCGGACCGAACAGGGGGCCGGCACCGCTTGCTCCCTGATATTCCCTGGCCGGCTTAAAAAAGTTGCGTCCGCTACAGATTGGGGGACGGAAACCAGTGCAAAATGTCCTCGCCGTTCCCTTTTAAAACAAGTCAAACCCAGAAACAAAGGAAAAGAAGTGGACGTGGACTCTCACGGGCCTGAGGCCCGCTGCGGACTCCACTGCCCTCCAGGGCCCCGGAGCACGGTGCCCCGGGACGGGCCATTCTCGAAGGCGTTCGATTACCAGCGGAAGCCGGTGCTGCCCAGAGGGCTGGGATGAGACGAGGCACCCGCAGCGCACGGCCAGCCCCCCACTCACCCCGCAAGGAGCGCAGGCTACGAAGGAGACCCGGGAGCGCGGGCACCACGCACCAGCGGGCAAGGGGCGAAAAGGGGAGATGAGCGCGAGCAGGGGGCGCAGGCACCCGGGTCGGGGCCGCAGTCACGTCGGCCGGGCTCCCCACGCGGACCCTTCCCAAGTCCGAGGTAGGAAGGCGGTGGGGGCTGTCCTGGGAGGCTGCAGCGCCCCGGGGCCCCGCCGACCCCGTGGTGCGACTCTACTCTTAAAAAGCCCGCAGCGTGATGAAAGCCGGGGGACAAGCAGTACCTTCCGACGCGAGGAGTGCGGGGCCGCCGGCGCGGGAGGGGATTCCCAGGTGGAGGAAGGCCCTCGGGGCGGACGGGCGGGGGCAAGGGGCGCCGGTGGCCCGCGTCGCGCCCCCTCCCCGCCCCCAGAGCCCCGGCCTGCTCCCGGGAGCCCGCAGCCCCCGCCCCGGGCGCCCAGGCCCGCCCGCCGCCGCACAAAGCCCGCCGCCCGCGCCGGGACGCTCACCTGGCCGCCGCCTTCCGCGCCCGCTCCCGCCGCCGAGGGAGGGGCGGGCCGGCGGGGCGGGCCGGCGGGGCGGGGCCGGGCGGGGCCTCCGCGCCCACAAAGGGTCGCCATGGCGCCGGCCGCCCCGCCCGATGATTGGCTGAATGTGGGGGCGGGGCCTCCCGTTCAAACCGCGGGCGGGGCCTGGCGCGCGAGTTCCCCGCGCGGCCGCGTTGGCTGCTGGGGGCCCGCGGCCTGGGGCCCCGCCCCGCCCGCTCCCAGGTCTCCGCGCGCGGCCCCAGCGCGCCTGCGCAGGGCCTCCGGGGCGGGGCGTGGCGGGAGAGGCCTCGGACTGGGCGGGAGGGGAAGGGAAGGAGGGAGGAGCCGGAGCGAGGGCTGGACGCGGGGGACGGAAAGGACGGGAGGGAAGGGAGAGGGCGGCGGGGGGCCTCAGAGACGTGGGCCGTAGGGGGCGCAGGAGGGGGCCGCCTGGTCACTACAGGGACTTCCGGGTTTACATGTGAGAAATGGAACCATAAAAGCCCAAAGCAGAGGAGGGTTTTAAAAAACGTCCTTAGAAGAAGAGGACTTAAGCAGGGTACAAAGTCCTGACGCCAGTAATGCGGGCGGCGGCGTTCGGTGCAGGCCAGGGCCGCGGCTCTAGGCCGGAAAGCCCGGCGCTGCGCTGTGTCGCGTGACGGGGCCCGGGGTCAGGGGGCCGGGAGGAGGGAGGGGACTGCGGCTGGAGCCGAGGGGGCTTAAGGGAGGGCGCGAGGCGGAGACCGCTGCAGGGGGGTGCGGAAGGGCAGGTCCCGGAGGGGCGCGGGGAGCGCCGCCCTCGCCGCATCGGGAAGGGGGGAGGGGAGACGTGGGGAGCCCACGGAGGGTCCTGCAGGCCTAGCGGGAGACTGGGCTGCGAGCAGTGTGGCTGCACAAATGTAGAATGTTCGTGTGTCAAACAGCGGGAACGCTAGGGGGAATTCTGCTCCTAGCCACATGCCACACAGAACACCAAATTCCGTAATACACAGACGCCCTACAAATGAAGCAAGGGGAACAAACCAGTAGAAATCGGGCACAGTTCAGGGCCCTTGACTGGTGAAGAGGCAGGTGCTGAGCCTCCGAGTAAGAGCCTTGCGTGTTAGAGCCGCTCTAGATGCCGCTTCATGCTCTCGGGTGGGCAAAAATCAGACGTACTCTCTGGAGGAAGGCACCTACAGCCACCGCTCTCTTTCCCCCAACATGTTCAGCATAAAATGAAAACTTCACAGGCATACCCAGACACAAAACCAAAAAATGGAAAAACAAGATTAAAAAAAAAAACCGCCCATAATAATAGACTTATGGAGGATCCTGATATTGGAATTATCAGATTTTTTAAAACAGCAATCATTTTAATCATGAAAATTAATGACAAGGAGCACTAGACATATTAAAGACTCAGATGGAAGAACTAGCATTGTTATGCCTGAATCACGAGTCCCCAGAGACCTCCAAGGAGCCGGCACCGATGCAAGAACAAAAGGGTCTTTATTACAAGCTCGATCAGGGGCTCACCCGTCTCCGGCGCAGCGGCAGCAGGGTGAAGCCCCGAACAGTGGTGAGCAGGGTTTGTATGGGGGAAGGGCGGGGGTGTTACCGTGCACACATTGTACGTTTTGCATCATTACATAAGCACCAATCATAATTGTACAGCGCCCATAGTAACAGCATAGTAACAGTTTTGACCATTCAGTATCTACGAGGCGTCCGTTACTTTTGGCGGGACCCAATCATGACCTTTGAGAGTCTTTTAAAATGACCAATTATGAGGTGGGCTCAGAGAATCTACCTGGCTCCTGAAAGCGTGATTGATTGGCAAGTTTGTACAAAGTAACTACCTGCAGTTCCCAGCCCTGACTCGTCTCCAAGACCACAGGAATGTTACCCGTTTCTTTTGATTGGCAGATCCGAGGGCGGTCTGAGGGCGGCTTCAGCAGAGGCTTTTCCTGGAATTGGGACTATGTGCAGCCTGAGGTTGTTTCTAATGGAGGACTTAATTTCAGGCTCCTCAGCATCAGTCTTACACAGTGTTCTGGAGAATAAAGAAGGAAGTCTTCCCACCGAAAGGGGCAACATCACCCGAAGCTAAAGCCTAGAAGGATGGCAGGAAGGAGGAAGGACAGGCTGATCCTCTCGCGGCCACACTTCCAACTTCCAAACAAAATATTAGCAACTCCAGGCCCATGAGAAGAAGATCTATCACAGCCACGTTAGGGTTATTCCAGGAGACAGAAGGTCAACATTCCAAACCAACCAAAATAATTCACGACATTTACAAAACGAAGGAGGAAAAATAGTTGAAACTCTTGCTAGGTGGAGAAGAATCACCTGATAACACTGAACCCACATCCGTGATAAAACACGTAGCAAACTTCATACGCAAGTGCAAGGGCAGGAACAGTCCACAACACCACCCTCGCTCTGACACCCGCTGCGAGTGGGGGGCCACCAAGACCACCCTCGTTTCAATAATTCAATACAAAGATTCACTGGACTCGTTGAAAACTTACAGTCATGGCTTATTACTGTGAAAGTGTGCAGATGACAGTCCTGCAGGGGAAGAAGTGTGTGGGGAGGGCCCCATGCCTGGGGCTTCCACACCAAATGACCCAAGGGGCCCCCCCACCCTGTATTCTGCTCCGTGGTGTGGGCCCTGCACACACACCTCCCCCCCAACACTCACCTGGGGAGGCAGGACAGCCCAAGGTTTCAGGATCACCTCCCAGGACCCGGCACAAAGACCACACCTCCCCTTGGGCCAGGCCTACACAGCAAGGGGCCTCATCTCATCCAAATAAAGTGCATTTACGAGAACCTACAGACAGTGCCATGGTGACTAGTGAAGCAATTGAAAGCTTCCTCCTGGGACCAGGAGTCAGGGGCAGATGTCTGCTCCACACTAACACTGGACATGGGGGGGGAGACGACAAATAGGTGAGGAAAGGATTTGAAAAGACCCTAACCCTTCCCAGCTCTTTTACCCTTAATTACCTCCTAACAGCCCTGCCTCCAAAAACCAGCATAGGAATTTGAAGGGGACACGATTCCGTCCATAGCAAATCTCCAGGTAAATGGATCGAATGAAAAAAGAATTAAGCATGACCATCAGCTAATCATATTTATATATACCAATAACAAGCCACTATGACATTGTTTTAGGGGTGCCTGGGTGGTTCAGTCGGTTGAGCATCTGACTCTTGATTTCGGCTCAGGTCATGATCTCAGGGTGGTGGGATTGAGACCCATATTGGGCTCTGTGCTGATTGTAGAGCCTGCTTGGGATTTTCTCTCTCTCTCTCTCTCTCTCTCTCTCTCTCCCTCTCCCTCTGCCCCTCACCCAGCTCACCTTCTCTCTCTAAAAAGATTTTTTTTGAATGTTTTAATGATACCATTGCAGAGCACCAAAAATATCGGCACCAGATCGATCTAACTACAGATGTGTAAGAGCGCTCCCTGGAAACCGCAAAGCCCTGCTGGGAGGTCAGTGGCTATTTAGGGGGACGTCCCGGCCCCTGGAAGACTCACCGTTGTAAAGATACCAGGTCTCTCAAGCATACCTTCAGTTCAGTGAGCAACGCATCCCAACCCTCACCTGTTTTCGTGGACACTGACAAATCGGTCCTAAAATCTGTATGGAAAGGCAAGGAGCCAGGGAGAGCGAGGAGGTCTTGGAGAAGGGCAGGCGCGCTGAGTGGGGACGGCCGCTCCAGAGACCCGTGGGGCAGACACGTGTTCACAAAAACACTTGTACCTGAATATCGATATAAGGGAATCTCCATTAGGGCTTCAAGCGAAAAACAGGCCAAGTGCCCCCAGCAGAAGGGGCGCACAAGGCAGGGCACGCATGGCCGGGGCACACCCCCAGCTAAGTCAGTAACACGCCCACTCCACAGAAGGAAAGTTCAGATCGGGTGGAGCTACTCTGAGCAAGGGGACGGTGGGGCGGGGGAAGCCCGGGGAGATTTCTGGGACCCTGTGACTGTCCACACTTGGTCTGCATGGAGGTGGCTAACCTTTGCTTAATACGGTTCCATTGGGGACATTCTCTATTTGTGCTCCAGTAAATAGGCCGATTAAGAGGTCTGGGGCAGGGTCCACGGAAGCTGGCCCAGCGACCCTCCCAGGCAATGCACTGGCCGAGGCGCCCCGGTCGCTGGGAGCCTCACGTCTGCCTTAGACTCCTTATCACTCGTGTGTCTGAGCTGGTCAGAGAATCCAGTCTCTTCTGTGCTAAAGAAAACCATGCACGTGGCTCTCTGGCCTCTTGCAGAGCCTCCTCTACAGAGCCGCCCTAGGGAGCATGTGCCCGGCCACCTCCAGACCACAAGAGGGGGCCACTGCCCCCGCCTGCCCCCTCGCACTCTGTGACACCTGGGCTCGCCTGGGACCGTGCTCTGGGGGTCCACTTGTCGGCTCCAGTCTCACAGGCAGAGGTGGGGAGGTGGGGTGGTGACGGACCCGGGCACAGAGGGGACTCCGAAGCTGTGAGCCATGCGGCCCTGCCCCAGAGATGCCGCGCGCCCACCTGGTGGTGAGGACCCTCCCTGGACCCCAGCCCTGACACCCCGCGCCCTTGCCCAGAATCTCTTGTCTGCTGTTGGAGGAGGTGGGGGCTGGGCAGGGGACACAGAGGCCGCCAAATAAAGCCCGTCAGGGGGTTTCCCTCACCAGTCGGGCTCCGTCACCCAGCCCTGTGGATGTGGCCGCGCTTAGACTTACACTTTGACAAGTTGGCTTTATGTCAACATTGGGAACGTTGTAAACATAAACATGTGACTTGTGAACCTTTCCTGCCAGACATCGTCAGGTGGGCAGAATCCTGGAAGGTCTGGAAGGTTCCTCGTTGTGCTGTTTGTTTACAAAAATTAGAAAAAAGAACAAGAGTGACATCACGAAATGCTTTCCTGTGCGCTGTTGTGTTCTGGGCTGCTCAGAGCCGCCGTCCCCAGCGGGGTTTTCGCCACCTGGGTGTCAGGGAGCAGGCTCCTTGCAGAGCGGCTGGAGGTGCTGGGTGAGAACCCGCCCAGCCCTGCGGGGCTGCAGGGGACGGGGGTGTAGGGCCCAGGGAGCCCAGGTGGACGGGAAGCTTGTCTGGCCTCAGCCCCTCGACTCCTGCCCGCAGGCCCAGCCCCCGGGGCAGCCTCTGCTGGGCTGCTCCTCCTCCTGGGGCTCTGCCTGCAGAGCCCCGCCCCCCAGCTCCCCAACCTCTATGTTCGCGACCACGCAAACTGCCCAGACGTCCGTGGTGCCCCAGGAAATGGTCAGCCAGGGCCAGGCACCTGCCCGTGGTGCCACCCGCACCAGCCGAGCAGGGGGCCCCTCCCCTCTGTGTGGGTCCAGGCCTCAGGGGCAGTCAGAGGGACATCCCCCCCAGCATAACGTCGGGGTGCACACGGCCACACGGTGCCTGAACTCACAGATGCCACCAGACCTGGGCGGGCAGCTGAGATGGCGACCCTCGGAGCCCCCTCTGCCGGCCCCGCACACTGCTTGCTTCTCCACGCACGACCTCCGAGGGTGAGCCGTGTATGTGGGCATCCTTGGAAGGCTGGGGCTGGATTTTGCTGAAGGGGCCCCCGGTCTCCTTTCAGGGGTAACCGCTAGCTGTTTCCACCTGCATCTGTCACCACCCGTGGCAGCTGCTGGGTGGCTCCCTAGAGCCCTGGTGGCCCAAGTCTGCCTTTCCTCGGGACCTCTGGGCGCCCCGTGCTAAACGCCGTCTCTGGTTCCTCCTCTCCTCCCCCCTCCAGATGTGGGACTGTCCCAGGGCCCAGTCCTCAAACCACGGCGGTCTACACCGCGGACTGCCTCACTCAGCCCCCAGACGCAGCACCACCCACCCCACACCAAAGACTTCGAGACTGTGCCGTAAGCGCTGCTGTTCGCCGCTGCGGCTCTCCGGGGCCCCCGCACGTGACCCGGACCGTGGCAGGGTGACCTGAGCACCCCGGCCTCTGGGAGGGCTAGGCGGGTCTCACAGGTCCTGGAAAGAGGCTGGCAGCAGGAGGGGGCCGCGCAGACCACCCTCCAGAGCAGGACTGGGGCGCCCCCTGCTGGGTCTGAAGGGGGGCGCACAGCGGGACCCGGCCCCCCGCAGGCCGGCAGCCACGCGCAACCCGGGGAACGGGGTCCTGCGCCCACAGGAGCGCGCGGGTCGCCGTGCTGAGCGCGTGACCGGCGGCACCGCCTCCCGCCTCCACCCTCCGCTCTCGCCGAGGCTCCGCCTTCCTCCCTCCGTGTCTCGCGGGCGCTGACACGCTTACTCACCCGGAGTGCAAGTCCGACCCCACCCAGAGCGCCCTGTTTTCGCTACTGGGTCCGTCGGCCGCTCGCCACTCCGCCGGAGACCTTGGGGTCCTCCCGACACCTCTCTGTCGCTCATATCCACGTCCAATCTGCCCGCCGGGCCTCGGTGTGCCCCCGCTCGGGCCTGCGCGGGGACCCTGCGGCCACC
The DNA here is from genome assembly GCA_017311185.1 of Proteles cristata cristata. Lineage (NCBI taxonomy): Eukaryota > Metazoa > Chordata > Mammalia > Carnivora > Hyaenidae > Proteles > Proteles cristata. The sequence continues at coordinate 13,837 of JAESUZ010003652.1, read as the reverse complement.
CTGGGGCGCCCGCTGCCATGTATCAGCCGCGTGGTGACACTCAGCTCCCCTTCCCTCCCCGGGTCGGCCTCTGGCTGCTGGGGAGCACCCAGGAAACCCCGAGCGAAGGCCGCAGGACGCCGGTACTCGTGCGGGAGGAGGGGTGCGAATGCAGCCCAGCCCGCCCGGGGGGGGGCGGGGAGGCTGGAGCCCCACGGACAGAGGCGGAGGGATGGGGCGCCGTCTGCCTGCGGGTTCGTGGACGCACGCCCTCCGCCCCGCGTCCCCTGGGCCGGCCGCGCCCTCACTGCTCTCCGCCAGAGTAGCTGGGGCTTGGAGAACAGGCTGAGCCGAGTGCGCTCGGCATTTTGTGCTAGAAGGTAAGGGGGTGTCCGAACAAAACGAGGCGGTTGAAAGGACGCAGGAGCCCACCCTCTCGAGGCAAAGAGCAGTCTGGAAGCCATGCTGACATCAGTCCGGACGTGAGAGGTACACCCCCAAGAGGGGAACCCCAGCCTCGTCAAAGAAATCACAAGCGCTGGGCGCCTGGGGGCTCAGTCGGTTAAGAGACCGACTTCGGCCCAGGCCATGATCTCGCGGTTCATGAGTTCAGGCCCCGCGTCGGGCTCTGCGCTGACAGCTCGGAGCCTGGAGCTGCTTCAGATTCTGTGTCTCCCCCTCTCTCTCTGCCCCTCCCCTGCTCACGCTGTCTCTCGCTGTCTCTCAATAATAAATAAACATTAAAAAAAAATAAAAGAAATCACAAGCACTGTCCCTATGAACTACTTGGTAACTACTTATTAAGTAATGTGTGCAGGTGCTCACCAGTTAACCTCACAGTGCGGGGTCTTGGCAGGGGCCATCTTACCCACGTGATGAGACTTCACACGAGCAGTGCTGGGCTAGATCGGCACTCAGGGCCCCCAGCAGGCTGGATGTGATGAGAAGGACGGGCCTCGCCTCCCAGGGGGTCTCACAGAAATGCAGACAGCACAGGGCACAGACATAAGGAGGCGCATTCTGCAGAGACCCTGAAAGCATCTCATCCGGGCGCGGGGGGTGGTAGATCAGTGGTGACGTCCTGATTTTTAAGACTGCACGACGCTGATGCAGGGGACAGTCAGTGGCTTCGCAGACACTCTCCCAGGTGTTGAGGTAACAGGCATCGTATCTGCAACTTATTCTCAAATGGTGTAGCAATAAATAGGCATTCGGAAGGAGAGACTGAATGATAAGGAAAATGCCGTAAAATGTCGACAGTTGGGGAATCTGTGTAAAGAGAGAATATCCAGAATCTCTTCATACTACGTGTGCCCCTTTTCTGCAAAATGGAAGTTATTTCAAAATGAAGCATTGGATATAAACAAAAACAGCCCCACATCGTTTCCACTGGTGCCTATGCAGCCAAGTCAGTGTTTAGGAATAATCAGGAAGGGTTTGCAAAGGCACGTAGCCTGTGATGATCTCAAGGGAGGAGAACAGGACTGGAGGTTGGGGGGGGCAGACGCGCATCAGCAGGGCCGGGACACACCAGCTGTCTGTGCGGAGGTATCACAGGCGATTTGTGTGAGCAAACATGGGTGTGAGAGTTTGGGACAGAAAACAGCATCCCCGTGAAATTGGGGAGAAGCCGAGGCGGGTGCCAGTGTGAGAGCAAAAGCAGAGGAGGGCTGGGTGGGGCGGGCTGCGGGCACAGAGCAGCGGGGGCTGCAGGGGGATGTCACTGGCCCTGACGAGGCCGAGGGGTGGGATGGAAGGTGCAGGACACGAGGGCCCCCCTCCTTGCCGCAGGCTTTCTGGTTCCATGGCTTTGCCCACAGTCACAGAGTGGCTGCAGCAGCTCCGAACCTTGCACCTGGCCTTGAAGCACGTCCGGGGAAAGAGAGAGCTTTTCTTTCAGGAGGCAAACTGAACTCCAGGCCCACCTCTCACTGGTCGGGGTTGGATATGCGCCGTTCCGCTGGCGTCGGGCAGAGACTCAGGATCGCTAGGTGTGGGCTCGAACAAGAGGCTCCCAGATGCAAACTCTGACTCAGGGGCCCTGGGGCTGGGTCCCTTCTGTGTTTTCACGGGCCCCAAGGTGACTTGGATGCAGGCTGACATTTGAGAAGAAATCAGAGCCCACCCCGGGCCCAAACCCAGGGCAGAAGGACAGGCAGGGCAGGGCTGCCGGCCCCCAGGCTGGTCAGGGGTGATCATGGTGGAGGAAGGGGGCTGTCTCCTGAGCAGCAGGGACAACGGGTGCCCTGACACCTCCCCACCTGACAGCTCGGGGCTGAGCTGCCCGGCCCCCCCGCCTCCCTGTCGCCTCAAACCACATGGGGGGGGGTGCATCTGGGTTTCTCCCCCGTGGGCGCGGAGGGTCCCGGCCTCCCCCCGGCTTTGAGCCATGGTGGCCCCAGACTGTCCCTTCAGGGGCTTTGGTCCACAGTCTGATGTGTCTTTTGGTTTTTTACCAGCTTTATTGAGACATAATCGCCAGACAGCGAGCCTCTCCGGAGGCAGGCGGTGGTCTCACCGCTCGCAGCCCGGCCGCTCCGAATCCACTCTGTCCCCGCACACCTCCCCGTTCTGCACGTTCCACAGGCGTGGAAGCCTACGCCGCGTGGCCTGGTGTCGGCTTCCGGCCTCTGCTGCCCTTGAGGCCCCTCCGCGGGGGTGCGGGGAGTCGGGGCTTCTCTCCCAGGCTCAGCGCGTCCCCCCCACGGAGAGACCGCCTTTTGTTCGCGCGTTTCCACCACCGGCCGTGGACCTCCAGGAGCGCGTCTCTGCGCACGGTGCCGTCAGCCTGGGGGCACCCCGGGGTGGCTCCGCGCGGCAGAGGGCGACTCCCGAGAGGCGGTTTCCGGGGCAGCCGCCCCCTCTGCTCCCGCCAGCAGCGCGCGGGGGCTGTGACCTCTGCGCGTCCGCACCCACTCTCCTCCCCGTCCGCCTCGGCGGTCCCGGGGGCGGGGCGCACGGGGAGCGCGGGGGGTTGCGGGGCGGCGGTGCCTCCGAGGCGGCTTCCCGGCCGAGTCCTGCCCTGCCGGCCGCCGCCCCCTCCCGGGTCCGCGAGCGCCCCGCCCCGGCCCCTGGCTTGCGGGCTGGCGGCACTGTCGTCGATGCTGTGGCTGTCGCTTGTCCCCGGGCGCAGGGCCGCGGTCGCCTCCCTCCTCCTCAGCCCCAGCTCCGGGCCCGGCCCGGCCCGCCCCTTCCCCGGCCGCGGGGCTCCGCCCGCCGCGCCCTGCGCTCCTCCCTGAAAACCCGAGCGCGCGGCCAGCGGGGCGGGGCTGCCCCCTGGTGGCCGCACGCGGCACATCCGGGGCCGCCGCGGGCTTGGCCGCCTCCAGGGAGCCCAGACCGGGGTCCAGGCCGCCGAGGGCACTCGCCGCGAGGCCAGCCTAAGCCCGGGACACGCACGGTCTCAGGGAACGTCGCCAGCAGCCCTGCGGGCGTTTCCACAAGCGCCGAAGGCGCACCGCCCGGGAGCCTGTGCACGGCCCTCCCGGGGGCAGGAGGCTTCCGCGGGGGGCACGCCACCCCTCCGGGGCCCACTGCGGACCCCCTGCGGGGCCGCCCAGGCTGCGCTCCTGTGGCCCTGGCTGCCCGGGCCGGGAGGGGCCCCGCCCTGCACCTGACAGGGCGGCCGCGCGGCTCTGCGGCAGGGCCCCGGGTGGCCCCCAGCGGCACGGTGCTTCCCACGCACGTGGCCATGCGGCCCCGTTGTCCCCTGAGGAGCAAGAAGGGGCGTTCTCAGGCCCAGGCCCAGGCCCGGAGCTGGGCAGGCAGCCGTGGGCAAACAGCAGGGTGGCCCGCACCCGGGGAGCGCCCCGCCCACCCAGTCTGGGGACACACTGGAGGAAAGAGCCGGGGAGAGAGGGTGGTGGGCTCCAGGCGGGGCGCCACCCTGCAGGGGTCTCAGGGCTCCTGCCTGGGGCGCTGGCCTCGGGGCTGCCACGGTGGACCTCACTGCCAGCGTCCCTCCTGCCTCCAGCGCCCAAGGGAGCGTTTTGTGGAGGGGAGAGCAGGACCTAGAGAGAATGAGTGAGGCAGTGCGGAGGGAGGGAGCGTGGGAGGGGGAGTGGGGGGGAATGGGAGGGGGGAGTGGGGTGTGAGTGAAGGTCTCATGTTCAGATGTCTGGTCTGCTCACCAGCACGACCCCACTGCTCACCAGAGAAGTTTCTGGAAGCAGCACATCAGATGCAAACACGAAGGTCTGTGAGCAGTGAGTGAGGACAGCACTGTCACCAACCGTTAGGGAGGGGCGCAGCCAGGCGGACGGGGCGGACACGGGCTAGGCCTTGGGTCAGCTGGGTCCCTGGTGCCCAGGCCAGCCAGTGCCCTCCCTCCCCCCGCCTCTCCCTTCCCTTGCTTCCCCCTAAACCCTGCCTTCTCTCCCCACGGGTCTCCCTGCCTCCCCCTCCCCCGCCTCTCCCTCTCCCTCCCCCATCCCCTCCCTCCCCCATCTGCCCCTGCCTCCCCCCATCCCCCTGCCTCCCCGGCCGCCCTGTCCAGCCAGATTCAAGTGACCTCTGCCTCTTGCCCCCCAGAGTCTCGGACTCAAGGGCAGTGCCGGACTTGTCCCCGGGGTGCCCCTGCATCCACACCGGGGCTGGCGTGTGGCCGGAGCGCAGCCGTCAGCATGGAGCTTCTCCTTGTCCCCAGCGGTCACCATCTCTCCCCATGTGCATTTTCTAGTTTCATGGGTCCCGATGCTGTCACGGCAGACACCCTCTGACACCCCCAGGGAAGGACATCCTCCAGGTCACCCCTCCTGGCCCTAGGCCCCGGCTCACCCCGGCTCCAGTCCCTACCGCACCCATGGCGGCCCCGCCCACCAGGCACCAGCCCCCCCTCAGCGACCGATGGCCAGAGGAGACCCCCTCCGAGCCCCTAGCGCAGAGCTCGGGCCCCTGCTGCCGCTCTCCTGCCCGAAAGCGCCGCTCTCCGGGCAGCACGGAGGCAGCCGGACGGGGCGCACAGCTCCGTCTCTCACGCCGAGGCATGGGAAGACACCGGCCGGGGGCCCTCGGGCAGCCTGGTCACCTGGTGCCCAGCGGGAGGGGTGCTGGCTCCCAGCTCCCTGCCAGAGGAAAGGACGCGGCGTCCCCAGCAGAGCACGCTGGGCCGGGACAGCTGTGAACCCAGCGCACCTGCGCCGTGTCCCCGTGGCCACTGGAGCCCCACGCGAGGCCCTGGAACAGGAAGGAGAGGGAGGCTCTCAGAGGAGAAAGGCACGCGGAAGCAGAGGCTGACGCGGGAGCCGGGCCAGGGATGGTGGGCACCGCAGCTGAGAGAAGAGCCTGGAAGAGATGCTCCCCCAGACCCCCCAGAGGGAGCCCACCCTGCCGACACCTTGATCTTGGACCTCCAGCCCCAAGACAGCGACCGGAGAGAACAGATTTGGCTTTAAGCTGCCCAGTCTGTGCCAGGTGGTTACAGGAGCCCGAGCAAGGCAGCTCGTGGCTCAGCGTGGAAGCCCCAGGGCCCTTCGAGGGAGCCCAGCGCTGTCCCCAGCGAAGCCTCGGCCCTCCCGTCACCTCCAGAACCTGAGCACACGGCCCTCCCGCGGGCTTGGCCCTCCCCGATGGCCCTAGAGGAAACCACACACCTGACCAGGGAAACGGCATTATTCCGTTAGGAAGGCACGTGAGACTGGTGTCTATTTTTGCATTTTTATTTCTTGTCTTTTTTTTTTTAATTTTTTTCTAACATTTTATTTATTTCTGAAAGAGAGAAGGGGTGAGCAGGGGAGGCACAGAGAGACAGAGGGAGACACAGAATCTGAAGCAGCTCCAGGCTCTGAGCTGTCAGCACAGAGCCCAACGCGGGGCTCGAAACCACAAACCATGAGATCATGACCTGAGACAAAGTCGGCTGCCCAACTGACTGAGCCACCCAGGTGCCCCGTGTTTTTATTTCTAAACTTATTTCCAAATGTATCTTTTCGATGCGTCTCACTGTAAAGAACGACCATGGACAGTGCGCAGCTGTCCTACAGAAATGGGAGCACAAGGTAACACGATGGCCCAGCACAGCTCAGGGGTACCTGGGGTGCCCAGCCCCCCGCGCTGGGCACACAGCCCACCGGGCTCCTGTTTGAGCGTGAGCTACAGGTGTGTGTGAAGTGCCTGAAGCAGAGGTAGTGGGTCAGCATGAGGCAGGTGTCGTTGGCCCTGTTACAGATAGGGAAACTGAGGCAGCAGCGTGACCTGGCCGGGGCGAGGCTGGGAGGGGCAGTGCCAGGACGTGGCCTCATGGCAGACCTGGTTCCCTCCCCCCACATTCCATCTGCGCCTGGCGGAGGGGCTGGAGGCCTGTGGCTCCCACCTGCTCACTCTGGAGCCCCCTGCAAGCCCTTGGCGGCCTCTCCCCTGGCACCGAGGCCGGGAAGCCTTGACGTGAAGGAGCCCCCACCGTTCTCCGAGCCTCTGTCCCCCTTCCTGCATGGCCGCCTGCGCTCTCCCCCCAGGCACCTTCAGGAGGTCCATCGGCTGCTCTGAAGCAGCTGGCGCCCCAGCCCACGGCCACCTGGGGGGCTCCCAGCAGCCCGCGGCATCACACCTGGGTGGCACGGAGCCCGCCCAGCCGAGGGCCCTCAGGCCTGGGCTCCCGCCCCATCGTCGGCCTCGGCTGTCCCCCTGCTAGCTGGCCCTGCGCCAAGGCCTCCTGAGACAGGGCGCCTGTCTCCTGCTGTACTCCCCAGTCACCCAAGCACCGCCCGCAGAGGAGCCCGGGGAATAAAGCGTGCACACTGCTGTGTGCACTGACCGGGCCCCCACCCCCGGCGCGACGTGTGCCCACTGCCCGCAGCCCAGGCGGCACTCAGCTCGGCCCCCAGCCCCGCTGCTTGCTCCCGGCCGAGGGAGCTTCATCCCAAGGGCTGGGATGTGTGCGGACGGAGCAGGCCTCCTGGGCGCCTGCAGCCTTATCCTGGAGGAGCCCCCGCCCTCGTGTGGGGCCCAGGGGGAGAGCCTGGGGGCCAGGACTCTGATGCTCAGAAGCTTGCGGAGGGCGTGGCTCCCGGAATGAGAGATTGGTGGCAGGTTTTCCAGAGGGGGCTTCCGGGCCAGCGCCGTGGACACTCGCTGGCCCGCTCAATGCACGCTACTGGCTCCTGGGCCCCCACGCAGCTCAGCAGGACGCTTCGCCCAGCCTCTCCGAGGTGCGTGCTGAGCCCCACGTGCCCGCCTGCGACTCTGGCGGGCCAGCAGTCCTGGGGAGCACGGAGCCGTTCGTGAGTGTCATGGGCCGTGGCGCCTCCTCTGAGTTCTTGGAACACTCAAGCTTGACATTCGTCCTCGAGGAGCAGTTTTTCCATTCCTTGTGGGCTCGGGACACGTTCTGCCACCATTGGTCCATGGCCAGCACGTAGATGAGGGGGTCGGCCACGCTGTTCATCGTGGACAGGCACAGGAAGACCACAGAGAGCGTGTACAGCCTGGCTTCAAAGGCGCACATGGCGCCGGGGTCCCACCCGTAGTAGGAGAAGGCCACGGCCTTGACCAGGAGCACCAGGTGGTAGGGCGCGAAGCAGACCAGGAAGATGGCCACCACGGCGACGGCCACGTGCTTCACCTTGGCCTTCTGGGCGGCGCTCAGGCCCGTGCTCAGCCTGACGCTCCTGAAGACCCGCTGGTTGGTGAACGCGATGATGGCGAGGGGGACGGCGAAGCCCACGGCAAAGCGCAAGTAGCAGTATCTGGCGATCTTGCTGTCGGCCGGCATCGTCTCAAAGCAGGTCACCCTCTCTTTCATATGAAACACCGGGTAGTGAACGAGGCCGACGACAAGGAAGACGGCCACTGAGACGAAGACCGCGGTCCTCTGGTGGCGGCGGCCGCGGGTCTCCAGGGCGTACACCACCGCCACGAAGCGGTCGCAGGAGATGCAGCACAGGAGGAGGATGCTGATGTACAGGTTGCAGAAGAAGATGTAGCCAGTCACCTGGCACCCCCGCAGGCCCAGAGTCCAGTGGTGCTCGTTCTGGATGTAGACGATCCACAGGGGCAGGGTGCTGATGTAGAGCAGCTCGCAGAGCGCCAGGCAGAACAGGTAGACGGCCAGCACGTTGCCCTGCCGCGCCCGGAGCAGCGTCAGCCACGCCGTCAGGCAGTTGGCCGGGAGCCCCAGCACGCACACCAAACTGTACGCCGCCACCAGGAACACTCTGCTGTCCTCGAAGGACACGTTACAGGGATTGTGAGCAGAAACCAGGCTCGTTGACACAGGGCTGGTCACCAGGGTGTCGTTTCCTGCAGACACAGACAAGCGTGAAGACGGGGATCCCTGGGAACCAAGAGAACATAAGACTCATGCTCACTTCAGATGAGAAGCACCAGGCGTTTACGGGTTTTTTTAAAACGACTGTCAGATCGGGGCGCCTGGGTGGCTCAGTCGGTTGAGCGTCCGACTTTCGCTTAGGTCATGATCTCGCGGTTCGTGGGTTCGAGCCCCGCGTCGGTCTCTGTGCTGACTGCCAGCTCGGAGCCTGGAGCCTGTTTCAGTCTGTGACTCCCTCTCTCTCTGACCCTCCCCTGCTCACGCTGTCTCTCTCTCTCTCTCCTAGAAATTAATAAAACATTAAAAAAAAATTTAAAACGACTGTCAGATCTTTGGTCTCCAACCTGATGACATCACAGTCAATGGGCTGTGCAACCAAGTCTTCACAGCTCACAGAGGTCATTTCTCAAAGGGGTGCTTGTGTGCTTGAAAACAAAGGGTATTCTTTTTTAAAAATTTTTTTAGTGTTTACTTGTTTTTGAGACAGAGGGATACAGAGCACAAGTGGGGGAGGGGCAGAGAGAGGGAGACACAGAATTAGAAACAAGCTCTAGGCTCTAAGCTGTCAGCACAGCACCTGACGTGGGGCTCGAACCCCTGAACCTTGAGATCATGACCCGACCAAAGTTGGACTGGGCCACCCAGGCGCCCCCAGAGTATATTCTTTAACTGCTGAGTGTTCTGTGTACATTTTCAACAGAGTCCAGGTGCCCCCCCATGCCCTTCTCTAGAAGCTTTCATGCTTTGACCCCCACCCCTGCCCCCCGCTTGGGCACAACACTATCTTGCCTGCTTCAACCATCAGTTATGGAGAAAAATGATTAACCACCCCTGTTGTGGGGGATTTCTGTACTTCACTTTGTAGTTCTCTCAAGGTTTGCTTTATATGTTTTAGGCTGTTGTTAATTGGGGCATGTGAGTTAAAAGTAGTTCTGATTTCCTGATGAATCGACCCCTGTATCATTTTGTCATCATGCTCTTTATCTCTGTGGTAGGCACAATAACGCGCCCCCCACCCCAAAACGTGCACATCCTGATCCCAGAACCTGTGAATATAACAGCTTGATTGGCTGTGCAACTCTGGTTCTGTGGCAGAAGGGAATGAAGGTTGCAGGTGGAACTGAGTTTGTGAATTGGCTGACAGTAGGAGAGGGAGACTGCGGTGGGTTATTGGGGCGGGCTCGATGCAATCACAGGATCCTGGAATGCAGAAGAGGAGAAAGACAGGGCATGTGAATGGCCACTGGCCATTCTGGAGAGGGAGGAAAGGGCTGCCAGCACAGGGATGCAGACGGCTAACGGGAGCCGGGAGCGTAGGAAACAGCTTACTCTCTCCGAGTCTCCACAGCCTGTGATGCCCTGGTTTTACCCCGTTTCTCACTTTTCATCCCCAGAACAATGAAGATAATTAATTGGCATTTTTAAGCCTCTGTGTTTGTAGTAATTTGTAGCAGCAACAATAGGCAGGTAGCATAATTTCCAGTAATGCTTTTAATACAAAGTCTTTCATTTAGTACTTACTGTAAAAATACCAGCTCTCCTCCGATCACCATCCATTTGGGATTTTTTTTTTCCAACCTTCTACTTCCACACTGTCTGCATCCTTATGACTTGGATGTGAGGCTTGCGCTGGATTTAGAAATCTGACATGCGTTACCTCTCAGTTACTGAATGCAATCCATTTACGCTCGTCACATTATTGATACGGTTTTGTTTGTTTTCTCCACCTTATTTTGTGCTCTTTTGTCCGCTTTTTCTGCTTGCTTTCATTCCCCTTTTGTCTTTTGTTTTGGGTTGAACTGTGTCCCCCCAAAAAAAAGACATGGGGAGCCCTGGCCCCCAGCACCTTAGAACATGACTGTGTTTGGAGCCAGTCTTTGGGGAAGTGGCCGGGACAAGATGAGGCCATCTGGGTGGCCCTAATCGCGGGGACGTAGGCACACAGGGACACAGGCAGGGAAGACAGTGTGGGCACCCTGGGCGACGGCCGTCTACAAGCCAGGGAGCGTGGCTGGGACACACCCTCCCTTCCCACCAAGCAAGCAAACACATCTGGATTTGTTTGGTTCTTAAACTCTGGTCCCCACCTCCACTCATTTGGAAGTTATTATCAAATCTAGTTTTAGTCTTTCAAAACCACCCTGGAAATTTATTGTGCGCCTCTGTAGTGTCTGGGGCTCGTCGGAGTCTGCGCCCTCCCGGGCGTGCGGGCCGGGCTATCACTTCCGCCGTGCCACTCCTGCCGGGGTCCCGTCGGGTGGGGGGCTCGTGTTTCTAGCCTTGAACGTCAGCTTGTCGTCCGCCCTGTGCGACGAGGCTGTGGCGGCTCCTGGCGGCTCCCCGGGCTCCTCCGGGCCGCGCTCCCGGCCCCCCTCCTGTCCCAGAACGTCCTCTGCCGGAGCCGGAGCCGAGGACAGGGGCCTGCTGGCAGGAGCCCCCGCGGGTCCGCCCGAAATGCCCTCTTCACCCAAGGGTCCACTGTGGCTTCGGCACGGGGACGCCCTGTCTTCCGTCCTCTGGCCTCCAGAGCTGGGGCCCGGGAACGCGTGGATCCCAGCGCCGTGCACGGGCCCTCGGGGCTCTGCTCGGCCGTGTCAGCCGCGCCAGCTGCCCGCCCCGCGGCGGGGCCTCCTGTGCCGTCCGGCCGGGGGGCCTGCTGGTGTCCGGGGTACAGCTTGCATTTCTGGAAACTCCATCTGGCTCCTTTCCAACTCTGTCCGGGTGGCCTCTGGTTCAGTCCGTGCCCTGCCTGCCCCCAACATGCCCCTGTCGCGCCCGCGAGGCGGTCCCAGCAGCTGGCACCGAGGACCCAGGGATCCAACCCTGAGGCACCAGCCCTCTGGCTCCCCCCACCATGCGCCACAACCCGGCCCCCTCGAAGGCGGGTGGCGGTTCTGAGCCCACGTTTGGTGGGCGTTACCTGAGTGGAAGAGGGGCCCTCAGAGAGGGCGTGGACTTGCTGCCAGCAGTCACCTGGGGCCTCCACCCGAGCTCTGGTGGCCAGCGGGCAGGGGTCCTTGGATTCGCTCCAGCCCTTGGGCCAGGCTGTCCTTTGGGGTCCCATATGCAGGTGACCCCTTTCAAGCCCCACGCCCACTCCCACACCAGAGCCACGGGTCCCCTGTGGTCCCCGCCAGTGAGGAAACGAACAGCAGTGAATCAGGGCATAAACGTAAAGTGACCGCTGTGCCTCAGGTCTGTGAACATCCTGTGCTGATTCTCGCGGAGACTCAGTAACAGGGGACAGTCACCACTGTATACAGTCACACGAAGTCCAAGGTCCAGAGACGCTCAGATGTCCCGATGCCCCGAGACAGAAGGGACCGGATCAGTGCACAACCTGGACACCCACCCGGCCCAGTGCTGTTCGCCACCTTCCCTCACCCCTGCTCAGGATTTTCCTTCCCCTCGAGAGTGGAGACAAGCTTTCATGGGGCTCGGCCGGTGTGCGACGCAGGCTTCGAGGTGCCTCGTAGCGGGGGCCTGTTGCAGGCCGATGGGCCACCGCGTGGGAAGTGGGGGCCCCAGGGGAGCGCTCCCTGGTGTCCCTTCACGTGCGGCTGGGAAGCCGCCGGCCACAGGGGCTCCTGAAGCACCGCCCGTGCTGGAGGAGGGGGTGGCCGACGCCGCCTTCATCCCGTCCAGCAGCAAGAGCCCAGCAAGGAGAACAGCCCTGACCCGGGGCTCAGGCTGCAGAGCCCAAGGTGTGCCTCGCCCTCTCCCCCCGGCCCTCCCCTGCCCCCCCACTGGCGCTCCGAGGGGCAGGCGGTCACAAGGACGAAGTGTGCTGCACGGGGTGAGCCCCCAGCTCTACGAGGCAGGGACACTGCATGAGGCGCGCACTCTCTGGGGACGTGCCGTGGGGAAGGGAGCTATGGCGTCCGGGCCGCCTCCCTCTCCTGCCCAGCCTGGACCCCTCCGACCTCCTGACCTGCACCCAGAGCCGCGGGCTCGTCCCAGCCTCCTCTGCCCTGTCGGGGAAATGAACCTTCCTGGTGACACACGCTGGCCGGAGCCCTTGGCCCTGGCCTCTGCCTTTCAGTTCCTCAGGGGACGCCGGGGACGCTTGCAAAACTGACCCACCGTCCCCGTTAAACCGGAAGTCCCCTCGGCTCCCGCAGCACCCGCACCCCGCTGCTCCGTCCCCGGAGTGGGGCCACACGCCTGGCTTCGCTCGCTCGGCCCCAGGCCCTCGGGTCCGTCCCTGCTGCGGCCACAGCCCCAGCGCCCTTCCCTCCCTGCGGGCCGGGCCGCGTCCACCTCCTGCCCCCGGGCCCGTGCTGCCCAGGACCTGGGCGTGCAAATGTCACTCGGCGCCGGACTTTCACTTCTTTCGGGTTAGTACCCGTGGTGGGCTTGCTCAGCACCCCGCGGTTCTGCTTTCGACTTTCTGAGGAACCGCCAGCGGTCCCCACGCGGTGCTCAGGGACCCACCTCTCCGCGTCCTCGCCAGCGCTTGGTATTTTGTTTCCTGAGAGTCGCCATCCCAGGGCCACACAACCCCTCCTAACCCTAACCCCCCCCCCACTCGCGGACGAGGGCCTCAGGCGCAGGGGCTGAGCGCCGTGGGCCCAGCTGTGCGCCCTCCCGCCGCAGGCACGCGCGAGGGCCCCCCTGACCCATGCGCTGCGCGTGGCCAGAGACGGGCAGGACAGCCACCCCGACCCCCGCAGCCCTGTTCCTGGCTCTTCCTGGCCCTCCGGGAGTCACGAAACAGACGCATCACGTGTCGCCATGGAGGCCCTTCACCTTCGTCGTTACTGGGGCAGTTTTTGTTTCCGTAAGTTTGCTCCTGCTCGCTCAGTGTTGAAGGAATCATACCCGTTTTGAGGTGAGGTGCATTACGGAAAAATTCTTACAGGCTCCCTCCTAAATGTTTAAAGTCGGAGACACGAGTGGGGGCTCTCACCTGGCATACTTGAGAGTCCGGATCTCAGGAGGCTGCAACATGTACGCCGAGGTCTAGCACATGCCCTGCGTCTTGTCGACCCTACTGAGAGTTTAAAATGACCTGGACAAAGAGAAGAATGAAATGGCTTTAGGGAAATCAGGTTAGATCACAAATTAAGCCATTCAACAGATAACTAAATGCTTAGTGAGCATTTATTATGTGCCAAGTCTTGTATTTATTCCATGGGATACAACAGCAGATCCTCAATATACAAAGAACATCTACAGATCAATAAATATAGGAAGTTTCAGAGCCAATATGTAGATAATTTAGAAACGACATAATAAACAGCTCCTAAAAATCCAAAAAGTGCTCAACTATACTTGTAATCAAAGAAATGTTTCTGTGAACATAAATATCAAAATGATACTCCTTTTTTTGCCTATCAGGTTGGCAAAAATAAAGAACTTTAATTCTTAGTGTTGGCAAAAGTGTGAGGATGCGGGTATCTTCACTCCCTTGACGGCAGCATAAACTGGCATAAATGTTTCTGAGCACAATTTTGCAACACGCTCTCAGAAGTCTTCGATGCGCTTAGCTTTGGATCACATAAAATCCTTTCTAGGAATGTCCCTGGTGAAAGAATCACCCAAAATGTGAAGGCCATGTGACTTGGAAGCATGTCTGGAAAGGACCAGGATGCC
>JAESUZ010003651.1:0-41985 GCA_017311185.1 Proteles cristata cristata | reverse complement strand
GGTGGCTTGGTTGGTTAAGCGTCCGACTTTCGCTTGGGTCATGATCTCGCGGTTCGTGGGTTCGAGCCCCGCGTCGGGCTCTGTGCTGACTGCCAGCTCAGAGCCTGGAGCCTGTTTCGGTCTGTCACTCCCTCTCTCTCTGACCCTCCCCTGCTCACACTGTCTCTCTCTCTCTCCTAGAAATAAATAAAACATTAAAAAAAAAATTTAAAATATTTTATTGTCAAGTTGGTTTCTTTATCCTTTAATGTCCAGACTTCCTCCATGCAGATTACCTAAATTATTTCAATCCTCAGTGGCTTTCTCTGTCTTTTTTAAGTATAATTTAAAGTCAAATTGGCCAGCATACAGCCAATTTGTATGTGTAAAGTGTGCTCTTGGTTATTGGGGTAGTTACCGGTGGTTTATCGTAAGACCCAGTGCTCATCCCACCAACTGCCCTGCTCGATGTCCATTACCCATCTGCCCCTATCCTCCACACCCCATCAACCCTGTTTGTTTTCTGTATTTAAGAGTCTCTTATGGTTTGCCTCCTTCTCCTGTTTTTTTTCCCTTTCCCTTCTCCTATGGTCTTCTGTTCAGTTCCTCAAGATCCATATATGAGTGAAAACATATGATATCTCTCCTTCTCTGACTGACTTATTTCACTCAGCATAATACCTTCCAGTTCCATTCATGTTGCTGCAAATGGCATGATTTTCCTCTTCCTCGTTGCCAAGTAGTATTTAATTGAATACATAAACCACAACTTCTTTATCCATTCATAAGTTGGCAGACATTTAGACTCTTTCCATAATTTGGATATTGTTGAAAGTGCTGCTATAAACACTGGGGTACATGTGCCCCTATAAATCAACACCCCTGAATTTTCTGGAAAAATTCCTAGTAGTGCTATTGCTGGGTCATAGGGTAGTTCTATTGTTAACTTTTTGAGGAAATTCCACACTGTTTTTTTTTTTAATGTTTCATTTATTTCTAGGAGACAGAGAGAGAGACAGCGTGAGCAGGGGAGGGTCAGAGAGAGAGGGAGTCACAGACTGAAACAGGCTCCAGGCTCTGAGCTGGCAGTCAGCACAGGGCCCGATGTGGGGCTCGAACCCACGAATCACGAGATCATGACCTAAGCGAAAGTCGGACGCTTAACCGACTAAGTCACCCAGGCGCCCCATCTCCACACTGTTTTCCAGAGTGCATGCACCAGTTTGCATTCCCACAAACAGTGCAAGAGGGTTCCCATTTCTCCACATCCTCGCCAGCATCTGTAGTTTCCTGATTTGTTCATTTGAGCCACTATGACTGGCTTTAGGTGATATCTCAGTGTGGTTTTGATTTGTATTTCCTGGATGAGGGGTGATGTTGAGCATCTTTTCATGTGTCTATTGGACATCTGGATGTCTTCTCTGGAAAAGTGTCTATTCATGTCTTCTGCCCATTTCTTCACTGGATTGTTTTTCAGGTTTTCAGTTTAGTAACTTCTTTATAGATTTTGGATACTAGCCCTTTATCTGATGTCATTTGCAACTATCTTTGCCCATTCTGTCAGTTGTCTTTTAGTTTCATTGATCGTTTTCTTTCCATTGCAGAAGATTTTTTTCTTGCTGCAGTCCCAATAGTTCATTATTGCACTTAATTCCCTTGTCTTTTGGAGATGTGTCCATCATGAAATTGCTGCAACTAGGTCAAAGAGATTGTTGCCTGCTTTCTCCTCTAGGATTTTGGTGGTTTCCTGTCTCACATTGAGGTCTTTCGTCCATTTTGAGTTTAGTTTTGTGTATGATGTGAGAAAGTGATCTAGTTTCATTCTTCTGCATGCTTCTGTCCAGTTCTCCCAACACCATTTGCTAAAGAGACTATCTTTTTTCCATTAGATACTCTTTCCGGCTTTGTCAAAGAATAATTGGTCATATATTTGTGGGTCCAATTCTGGGTTCTCTATTCTATTTCATTGGTCTATGTGTCTGTTTTTGTTTGTGAACCAGAGTGTCTTGATGATTACAGTTTTGTAGTAGAGGTTACAGTCTGGAATTGTGATGCTTCCCTCTTTGGTTTTCTTCTTGAATATTACTTTGGCTATTCAGGGTCTTTTGTGGTTCCATACAAATTTTAGCATTGTTTGTTCTAGCTGTGAGATGAATGCCAGTACAATTTTGGTTGCGATTGCATTGAATGTGTAGAATCATGTCTTTTGCTAAACGTGAAAGTTTGTCTTCCTTGCAAATTTTGATGCCTTTTATTTAATTTTGTTGTCTGATTGCTGACGTGAGGACTTCCAATGTTATGTTAAACAACAATGGTGAGGGTGGACATCCCTGTCGTGTTCCTGATCTCGGGGCAAAAGCTCTCAGTTTTTCCCCATTGAGGATGATATTAGCTGTGGGCTTTTTATAAATGGCTTTTATGACGGTTGAGTATGTTCCTTCTATCCTGACTTTCTTGAAGGTTTTTATTAAGAAAGGATGCTGTATTTTGTCAAATGCTTTTCCTGCATCTATTGACAGGATCATACGGTTCTTATCCTTTCTTTTGTTAATATGATGTATCACATTGATTGATTTGCAAATATTGAACCAATCCTGCAGCCCCCAAATGAATCCAACTTGATCATGGTGAATAAATCTTTTTACATGCTGTTGAACTTGGTATGCTAGTATCTTGTTGAGAATTTTTGCATCCATGTTCATGTAGTTCTCCTTTTTTGCAGGGTCTCTGTCTGGTTTGGGAATCAAGGTAATTAATGCTGGCTTCATAGAATGAGTCCAGAAGTTTTCCTTCCATTTCTATTTTTTGGAACAGCTCGAGAAGGATAGGTATTAACTCTGTTGTAAATGTCTGGTAGAATTCCCCAGTGAAGCCCTGTGGTCCAGGACTCTTATTTGTTGGGAGATTTTTGATAACTGATTCAATTTCTTCACTAGTTATGGGTCTGTTCAAATTTTTCTTTCTTCCCATTTGAGTGTGGTAGTGTGTGGGTGTCTAGGAATTTTCCATTTCTTCCAGGTTGTCCTGTTTTGGGCACATAATTTTTCATAACATTGACTGAAAATTGCTTATATTTCTGAGGGATTGGTAGTGATACATCTATTTTTAATTTGTGATTTTATCTATTTGGGTCCTCTCTCTTTTTGATAAGTCTGGCTAGGGGATTATCAATTTTGTTTATTTAAAAAAAACCCAAATCTTAGTTTTATTGATCTGCTCTGTTTTTTTTTTTAAATTATTATTCTATATTGTTTATTTCTGCACTGATTTTATGTCTCTTCTTCTGCTGGGTTTGGGGTTTTTTAGCTGTTCTGCTTTCTAGTTCTTTTAGGTATGCCATTAGATTTTGTATTTGGCATTTTTCGTTCTTCTTGAGATTAGCCTGGATTACAATGTATTTTCCTCATAGTATTGCCTTGCTGCATCCCAAACGGTTTGGACTGTCATGTTTTCATTTTCTTTTGTTTCCATATATTTTTTAATTTCTTGTTTATTGCCTGGTTGACCCATTTGTTCTTTAATAAGATGCTATTTAACCTGTATGCATTTGGAGGTTTTCAAAACTTTTTCCTGTGGTTGATTTCAAGCTTTATAGCATTGTGATCTGAAAGTGCACATGGTATGATCTCAATTATTTTATATTTTTTGAGGGCTTTTTTGTGACACACTATGTGATATATCTTGGAGAATGTTCCATTCTCCATGTGCACTTGAGAAGAATATATAGTCAGCTACTTTTGGATGAAAAGCTCTAAATATATTTGTCAAGTACATCTCATCCAGTGTATCATTCAGGTCCATAGTTTCTTTATTGAGTTTCTGCCTAGATGGTCTAGCTATTGCTGCAGGTGGGGTATTAAACACCACTGACATTACCACATTCTTACCAATAAGATTGCTTATGTTTGTCATTGATTGCTTTATATATTTCCGTGCTTTCAATTTGGTACATAAACATTTATAACTGTTATCTCTTCTTCATTGATAGACCCCATAATTATGATATAATGTCCTTCTTCTTATCTTGTTACAGCCTTTAGTTTAAAATATAGTTTGTTCTATATAAGTATTGCTACTCCAGATGTCTTTTGATTCCAGTAGTGTGATAGATGTTTCTCCTTCTTCTCACTTGCAATCTTAAGATGTCCTCAGGTCTAAAATGGGTCTCTTGTAGACAGTAAATAGATGGGACTTGTTATTTTATCAATTCTGATACCCTATGTCTTTTGATTGGAGTATTTATTACCTTTACATTGTGTTATTATTGAATAATATGCATTTAGACTCATTGCGTTATCTGAATGTTTCATGTTTGTAGTGATGTCTCTGGTCCATTGTGATTTTTGCAACATTTCACACACAGAGTGTCCATTAGGATCCCTTGTAGAGATGTTTTAGTGGTGAAGAATACCTTCAGTTTTTGTTTGTCTGGGAAAACTTTTATCTCTTCTTCTATTCTGAATGACAGACTTGTTAGTTAAAGAATCCTTGGCTACCTATTTTTCCTACTCAGCACATTGAAAATTTCTTCCCACTCCTTTCTGGCCTGCCAAGTTTCAGTAGATAGGTCTGCTACTACTCTTATGTGTCTATCCTTTTAGGTTAAGGCCAGTTTATCCTAGGCTGCTTTCAGAATTATCTCTTTATCTTTATATTTTGCCAGTTTCATTATGATACTGAAGGGAGTTCTCTGTGCCTTTGTTTTTGTTTCCTGCTTGTTTTTTGTTTGTTTTCCTTTCCAGGGCTATATCAAAGAACAAATCAAAACACACCTGGTGGAGAGTCCAAAACATCACTACAAGTAGGGAAATAGAATAACAAAGGTCACAACAAATGAGAGCAAGTAATATACCAAAAAAAACACACTCTGAATGGCCAGGCGCTGAACAGTGTATGGCCCCCATTTAATATAGCAATGCTCACAGGTGTAAGACACATAATAAGCTTTTAAAACATAAGGGACAGAAAACTATTTCTGTGCCTCCTGTATTTCAATGTCTTTTTCCTTCCTCAGATTAAGAAAGTTCTCAGCTATGCTTTGCTCAAGTACACCTTTGGCACCTTTCTCTCTTCTTCTTCTTCTTATAGAACTCCTTGATATGCATATTGTCCTGTTTCATTGAATCACTTAGTTCTCTAATTCTCCCCTCATGGTCCAGAATTTTTTTTATTTCTCTATTTTGCAGCTTCATCGTTTTCCATAATTTTATCCTCTACTCACTTTTTCTCCCTTCAGCCTCTTCAGTCCTCGTAATCACAGTCATTATCTCATTTTGGACCTCATTTATAGCATTTTAAAATTCATCATGAGTATTTTTATTTCCTTGATCTCTGCAACAATAGATTCTCTGCCTCCTTCTGTGCTTTTATCAAGTCCAGAGATTAATCTTATGACTATTATTCTAAATTCTTGTTCAGTTACATTATGTTTTATATATCTTTATCAATTCTTTAGCTGTCATTTTTTCCTGGAATTTCTTTTGAAGAGGATTCTTCCATTTCATTATTTTGGCTAGTTTTCTGTTTTATCAACAAAGAAACACACACACACACAAACAGACAAACAAAGAAACAAAAACAAAAAATCATAAACTCCAGCTACAAGCAAACAGCAGGATGGAGGAGGTGCTGATGGAAGAGGCCTTATCCTATACAAAGAGAGAAATGACAGGGGTGGGGAAAAATAAAATAAAAATTGACCAGACAGAGAAACCATATGGCTTATCCAGAAAGAGAGGAAGAAAAATAAAGAAGGTCATGTGAACATGTATCAAGAGAATACATTAAATATGTTTGCTTAAACAGACCAACAACCGGGGCACCTGGATGGCTCAGTTGGTTAAGTGCCCACTTTCAGCTCAGGTCATGATCTCACAGTTCATGGGATTGACCCCACGTCAGGCTCAGTGCTGACAGCCAACTCAGAGCCTGGAGCCTGTTTTGGATTCTGTATCTCCCTCTCTCTATGACCCTCCCTTGCTCACGCTGTCTCTCTCTCTCTCAGAAATAAATTTAAAAAATTAAAAAAAAACAAAAACAAAAACAGACCAACAACCAAGCAGAGTGACCAGAGTAGAGGAGGGAGAGATAAGGAGAAAGAGAAAGAATATATACATGATATATATACTCATGCTCTGCAGGAAGGGTTGTCTGATTTGTCAGTGTCAATCCAGCTCTTATAGATAGCCAGTTACCAGGCATGGAAGGGCATGGTTTGATGTAGGAAGGTCCCACCTTCAATGTGGGCCTGCTGTCCTTTCCCTGAAGCCCCACCTTGTTGGTCCAGGGAAGAAAAATGGTGACACCCTAATCACTCCTCCACCAACGGGCTGTCCCAAACCACTCTATTCAAGCTGTCCTCACTGTGCTGCAGGTGTAAACAAGGCAGTTTGTCCTGGCCCACTGACTCCCACACCTCCCTGGAGCATGGTAGGGGAAGTGCTTACAGTGCTGTGTGTGGTTCGTCTCACTCCACAAACTCCTGAGCCTCTCTTGTGCTCAGCTGGGACTTAAACTCCATGTCTTTAAAGTTCCTACTCTGTCCACCCCAGTTTTGGGGAAGTATTGCTACTTCGAGCAGATATATACCTTCTTCCCACAGAAGTCCAGGGAAAGGATCACTTTCTCATTCTGTGGACTGCACCTCTGAACTAGTTACCAAGTCTGGGGCTGGCTCCCCTCCTCCTTAGGTGTGTGGACAGGGCAGCTGGCCCCAGTTCAGGGAATGCCCTGTAGTTAGAAACTGGATCTTTCTCTGTCCTGGTTCGTGGTTTTTCTCTTGTCCATATACAGTCCTATGCTTCCCCAGCCTCTCTTTCTCTTCCCTTTGTCTCTCTGCCGAAGGGGATCCATCTCCTCTGCTCATTTTATCTTTCCCAGTTCGTAATCATGCACCTATGGCCTGTCAGGTTGTTCCAGTGGTTCCCTAGAAGAGTCTCTGTCACCTTGCTGCCTGGGTTCTTGGAATTCAAAATCATTTGGCCTCAACACTGCTTTGTTTCAGAGACAAGGAAACTTCGGATCCCCCTACTTCTCCAACATGTTGGCCCCTCTCAGTGACTCCTTTATTTATTTATTTATTTATTTTTGAGCGAGAGAGTGTATTTGAATGGGAGAGGAGCAGAGAGAGAGGGAGACACAGAATCCAAAGCAGGCTCTAGGCTCTTGGGTGTCAGCACAGAGCCCAACGTGGGGCTTGAACTCACAAACCGTGAGATCATGATATGAGTTGAAGTCGGATGCTTAATCGACTGAGTCACCTGGTCGCCACTTTCTTTTTTAAGGGAAATCCATATTACTTTCTATTTCTAGTGTCCACTATAGTAATCAATACATATTTGTATTCTATCTCTTGTTTTACTAATTGTTTCATGTGTGTATTGCATCGCTAACATTTTTTATGACCGTAGGTGGACTACCCGAAAATCACACACACACACTCACACACACATATATATTCATCATTTTACTTTGGAAATTTATTTATGGTGGTCAGAAACCACTTAAATGTTAAATGATTCAATTTTGACATTAAAAACATGGGCTCTATCTAGGTTTAAATCCTAGCTCTTCCATTTAGTTCTTGTATGAACTTAAGAGTGATTATCCTTTCTGTGTTTTAATTTCTTCATCTGTAAAAAAGAAATAAAAATAGTATCAACTTCATAGTGTTATTTTTCATTGGAATATTTAGCACATTCACTCTAAAGTAATTGTTAATAGGATTGGATTTAGACCTGCCATTTTGTAATTTTGTTCCCATCTATTTTATTTTTCCTTATGTTACTCATCCCTTTTGGAGGTTTAATTGGAGTTTCTTAAGAAATTTGCTTTGGGGCACCTGGGTGGCTGAATCGGTTGAGTGCCTGGCTTTTGTTCAGGTTCTCATGGTTCATGGGTTAAGCACCACATTGGGCTTGCTGTTGTCAGTGCAGATTCTGCTTCAGATCCTTTGTCCCTCCTCTCTCTCTGTTCCTCCCCTGCTCTCTGTCTCTCTCTCTCCCTCAAAAATAAATAAACATTGGGGCGCCCGGGTGGCTTAGTCAGTTAAGCGTCCGACTTTCGCTCAGGTAGTGATCTCGCGGTTCGTGGGTTCGGGCCCCGCGTCGGGCTCTGTGCTGATGGCCAGCTCAGAGCCTGGAGCCTGTTTCGGTCTGTGACTCCCTCTCTCTCTGACCCTCCCCTGCTCACGCTGTCTCTCTCTCTCTCCTAGAAATAAATAAAACATTTAAAATAAATAAATAAATAAATAAATAAATAAATAAATAAATAAACAAACAAACATTAAAAAAAGAAATTTACTTTAATTCATTTAGGAGATTTTAAATTATTTTTTTCTATTTAATTATTGAATTTTTTCTTTATTTTTAGTGATTTCTTCAGGCAGTATATTATATATCCCTTAGGTTTATACCACTGGTTGGTGTTAATATTGCCACTTCAAGTAAAATGTAAGAATCTTGCTATTATATGTGTCAATTTACCAAAATCACATTCTTTTTGTGGTTTCCAATGTCATATAGCTACATATATTATATGTGTAAATCCCACAACACAATGTTCTATATAAATTGTTCTATATTATAGTGATATAATCCCCTTAATTTTATAAATTAAACTGTTTTGTAGACTTGAATGTTATTGTCATAAATAATGCAGATATTCTATATCTCTATATCTTTTACCCAGTTTTTTCAATGGTACCATCATGAAAAACTATAATTTAGTGTTCAGTTCTCATGAATGCAGGCAAAGTAAAAAAAAAAAAAAGAATTCTCTAATTACATGGAAATCTTGTGATGCTTTTTAAAAGCCAAATCCACCTCATTTTTGTCTCTAATCCCTAGGAACCATTAACCTCATTTCCATTTCCATAATTTTGTCTTCTCAGTAACATTATACAAATAAAATCATACAGTATGTAACCTTTTGGCTTTTTTTCTCCCTCACCGCAATTTCCTTGAGTTTCCCCAAAGTTATTCTGTGTATAAATAATTAATTCCCTTTATTGTTGAGTTGCATTCAGTGGTATGGATACACCACAGTCTGTTTAACAATTCACCTATTGAAATATGTGTGGGTCGTTTCCATGTTTTGACTATTACAAATAAAGCTGCTCTTAATATTTGTGTACAGTTTTATGTGTGAAAATGAGTTTTATTTTCTCTAAAAAAACCTCCCAATAGTGCAACTTTTATACAATATAGTGGTCACATACTTAGCTTTTAAAGAAACTGTCAAACTTCTCCAGAATGGCTCTACTGTACTATCTTACATTGCCACCAACAATATATGAGTGAACTGCTTTCTCCATACTCTCACAAACACTTGGTGGTGTCACCCTTTCTTATTTTAGTCATTTTGATAGATGTGTCCTCATATCTCATTGTGTTTTAAATTTAAATTTTCCTACTAGCTAATGATTCTGAACATCTTTTTCATGTATTTATTTGACCTATCTATGTCCATTTTGGAGAAATGTCTATACATGTCTTTTGTCCATTTTTTTAATTGGATTTTTAAAAATATTGTTGAGTTCTTTATATATTATATGTTCTAATCTTTTGTGGGATATGTAGTTTCAAATATTTTCTCTGTAGCTTATCTTTTCATTCTTTTAAGGAGTACTTTCACAGAGGAAAAGTTGGTAACTTCGACGAAGTCCAGTTTATCAAATTTGTCTTTTATAGTTCATGTTTTTGGTGTCAAGTATACAACTCTTTGTTGAGTCCTAGATTCCAAAGGCTTCTTCCCATGTTTTTTGCTTAAGTTTTTATAGTTCCATATTTTATATTTAACGGCATTATTCATTTTGAGTTACTTTTGTATGCAATGTGAGACTTAGGTCAAGGTTCTTTTTTTTTTCTTTTTTTTTCTTTTTTTTTTTTTTTACCTGCAATGGGTATCCAGTTTCTCTGGCACTATTTGTTGAAAGAATTATCCTTTCCTCATTTAATTACTCTTACAACTTTGTCAAAATTCAGTTGGGCACGTTTTTGTGTATTTACTTCTGCATTCTCTAGTTTGTTCCACTGGTCTATCTATGTGTGACTTTTTCTGCCAATACAACAGAATCTGGATTACTGTAGCTAAAGAGAAGGCTTTACAATTGGGTATTGGATAGTGTGATTCTTTTCCAAGAGCGTTTTAACTATTGTATTAGTCTGCATGTGCTGCTACAATAAAAATACTGCAAAGATAACTTAAATAATGGGCAATTATTTTTCACAGTTCAGGAGGCTAGGAATTCAACAATCAAGTTGCCAGTGTGGTTGGATTCTGGTAATATCCATCTGTCTGGAAACAGCTTCCTTCTCATTGTATCTTCTCATAGTGGAGAAAAAGTGCACTAAATGTCTCTTCCTCTTCATAAGGACACTAGTTCCATCATACTATATCCACCCTCAATAACTCATCTAAACCTAACTAACTCCCAAAGTTCTGATCTCCTACTATTATCATATTAAGGGTTAGGGCTTCATCATATGAATTTGGGGGGACACAAACATTCAGTCCATAATAGCTATTATATGGACTGTGACATTCCTTATAAATTTTAGAAGAAGTATATATACGTTTACCAAAACACTTTACTGGAGTTGATAAGAATTTTATTAAACATGTGTGTGTGTGTGTGTGTGTGTGTGTGTGTGTGTGTGTGTGTGTGTAATTGGTCCTACTTAATGTAATATGCAGTAAGCCTTAACATTTTATCTCCACATCTCAATGTGCAGTCTTGTTCTCTCTCCCATACTCTCAAATAACCTTTTGTACCATAAACACTGTGTTTCCATAAAGGAAAATTCTTCCCAGTGTATTATTTTTATACACACTTGATTATGAATAAGCAAGTTGTTCTACTTGATATTATAGTTTTTAAATTTATCTCCATAATGACCTATTTATCTCTTGTTTATTATCCTCTTTAGTTTTTATACATTTTTAAACATTTATTTATTGCTGATAGAAAGAGTAAGACAGAGCGGGAGTGGAAGTGGTGAATGTGCAAGAAAGAAGGAGACACAGAGCACGAAATAGGCTCCAGGCTCTGAGCTGTCAGCACAGCTTGAAGCCACAAAACACAAGATCATGACCTGAGCCAATGTCTGATGCTTAACTTACTGAACTACCCACGTGCCCCTCACTTATTTTCCTTTTAATGTATAACTATATGAAATCAATATTACACTGGAATATGAAAACATATTTTCTGTTATCATATAGTAATTTGTTATTTGTTTCATTTTCATTCTATTACAAACAATTTTTCAATGAACATTTTTGTATATGTTTCATGCATATTTGTTAGAGTTTCTCATGCCCCAAATTTGGAGTAGAATCCCTAATTTTTTTGGGTACATGCATCTTCAGCTTTATTAGATGTTGGCAAAATGAGTTTACTAATTATTTAAATGTAACCTCTGTTACATAATCTCATACCCTAGCTGATTCTTCATATTTTTTAAATGTTTTATTTATTTCTAGGAGAGAGAGAGAGAGACAGCGTGAGCAGGGGAGGGTCAGAGAGAGAGGGAGTCACAGACTGAAAGAGGCTCCAGGCTCTGAGCTGGCAGTCAGCACAGAGCCCGACGCGGGGCTCGAACCCACGAACCGCGAGATCATGACCTAACTGAAAGTCGGACGCTTAATGACTAAGCCACCCAGGCGCCCCTGATTCTTCATATTTTAAGACTTTTTAGTTTGTGTCATTTTTATGGATGTAAAATATTTCATTTTTAGTTTTTGTTTGCCTTTTTCTGACCATTCATGATTCTAAACTTTTCTTTACATTTTTATCGGATTTCCATTTTTCTCTTATCTTTCGTATTTTCTCTTTAGATATCTTGTTTCCTTTTGATATGTTTTTGTCTAAATGTAATATATTTTTTTAAAAAAATTTTTAATGTTTTATTTATTTCTAGGAGAGAGAGAGAAACAGCGTGAGCAGGGGAGGGTCAGAGAGAGAGGGAGTCACAGACTGAAATAGGCTCCAGGCTCTGAGCTGGCCATCAGCACAGAGCCCGACGCGGGGCCCGAACCCACGAACCGCGAGGTCATGACCTAACCGCGAAAGTCGGACGCTTAACCGACTAAGCCACCCAGGCGCCCCTAAATGTAATATATTTTGGCAAAGTATTTACAATCAGTACAGAAAATTGTGTATGTGTGTGTCTGTGTGCATGCACAGATATATAGCAGTTTTATAGGAATGAAGTTTACATATTAAAACAGAATTCGGAAAAGTTTTGGAAAAACAGGGTTTTTTCTAATATAAATTTATTACAGTATTAAAATTCAAGGATAAAAATTAGCTTTTTTATATTTTGTAGTGAATGAAGTTATCATTTTTTTTCTCCTTGAACAGCACAAAAAGTGCACTTCTCCACCTTTCTTGTTACTTTTCATTGATCATTCTAAACTGGCAGCTATGCTTATGAGCTCTCTTAGAAAGAGATAAATGTCATAATTTAGGTAAAGTGTTAACTCTATGAAGAATATTTTTCACCTTTTTATGAGATAAGTGTAACTCCCCTTAATTCTTACAACTGTTAACCACTATTCTAATCATTCCAGTTTGTTCTGCCCATACCATTTGCTAGAAAACTATTTCAATGTTGAAGGCTATGAATTTTCTTGATTTTTCAGAATAGTCCACGAGACATAGGGATATGCCCCCAAAATTTTTTCCAACAATAAAATCCTCTGAAATAATGGTTTTGTAATGAGAAATTGTATTTTAAGTTGTTTATATCTAGATGGCTACAAACACCTTATAGATTAAATTGCTTTTATTCTCTTCACAGTAACTAAAAATCTAAGGGAAGGGCTTATTGTTCTTTATTTTATTTTACGAAAGGAATACCTGAGGCACAGGATAGATTTTATGATTTTGCTCACACATAAGTGGGGAAAGGAAATAAGGGTATGATCAGTTCAAATATTTCTCTATAGATGACTTTACTACTTATAATTTATATTTTTATTTATTCCAGAAATGTCCTCAAAGACACATTCTCTGACAAACCTGGGCTTTCTTTTCAAATGGACTTTCACTTAAAACATCTCAACTATAAGCTAGCTATAAGCCTCTTATGAAGTTCATCATTTCTGTATGACCAAGAAGGCACTAATCAGATTTGAAAAAAATAAAACTGTTGAGTTCTTAAATTATTATTAACCTCCATATATTACTGTTCATTCAGCCTTCATATTAATTGAGATTTCTAATTACTTGTGGAAAGTTTCAAGTAAGTTTTTACATTTGTATATACAGTTTCATCAGTCCTCACAATTCTTATATACAAGACAGCCAGAAATGTGGTTTACATAATGTGTACCTTGTGAATTTATTCACAAGAAATTCTGAACGTCAGCATTCTAATAGCTAATCATAAAAAAAGACTTATGAAATATGCTCTTCTTATTGTTGCTTAGATGAAACAATGTAATATCTAAGTAGATACCAAGAACGGAATTATCCTTAAAATCTCAGATCTTGTAACCAAGCTCACTCTTCTATAAAACAGTATAATTTTAAACTATTGAAATTACTTTGAGTTTTACTTATAATGGCTAATTCATCTAGACTTTGGTATAACAATTTTAATATGTTTTGTTTCTAAATCTGTATTCCTTTATAATGTTGAGAAACTTGGGCTATCACTAAACACATTTTCTAAATTCTTTCCTTTGTCTCTCTTTTTTCCCCTTCATCCTTCTTTATAAACATCTCTCTGTGACCTGATCCACTCATATGTCTTTAATTATCTACTTACACTGAAAATTTCCAGATCTACACCTTCACCCTTGATCTCTGTATTGAGCTCCAGATCCAAATTTTCACCTATTAACTGAACATATTTATGCCAGTATCTCACTGAAACATCAACGTCAGCATATCCCAAACTAAACTCATTATTTTGCAACATATACTCTCACATTACACCTGAGAAACTATTCCTACTCATTTTTTATTTCCTTTTTATTTTTTAAAAATTTTTAATGTTTTATTTTTTTCTGAGAGAGAGAGAAAGAGAGAGACAGTGTGAGTAGGGGAGGGTCAGAGAGAGAGGGAGACACAGAATCTGAAACAGGCTCCAGGCTCTGAGCTAGCTGTCAACATAGAGCCTGACACGGGGCTTGAACCCACAAACCGTGAGATCATGACCTGAGCTGAAGTTGGGCACATAACTGACTGAGCCACCCAGGTGCCCCTTTTATTTTTTTTTCTATTTTTTTTTTAAATTATTTTGAGAGAGAGGGGCAGAGAGAGGGAGAGGGAGAATCCCAGGCAGGCTCTGCACTGATGTTATCTCTTTACTTCTCCTGGCTTCAGGTTTTGTTGTTCTTTTTCTAGCTCCTCTACGTGTAAGGTTAGGTTGTTTACTTGAAATTTGTCTCCCTTCTTGAGGTAGGCCTGTATCGCTAAAAACTTCCCTCTTAGAACCATTTTTGCTGCATCCTAGAGGTTTTGGACTATTGTGTTTCCATCTTCATTTGTCTCCATGCACTTCTTTATTTCTTCTTTTATTTTTTGGTCTACCCACTCACTGCTTGGTAGCCTCCCTGTATTTATGGTCTTTCCATATATTTTTCATGTGGTTTACTTCTAGTGTCACAGCATGTGATCAAAAAATGCATTGTATGACTTTAATTTTCCTGAATTTATTGATGGGTAGGTATTTATTTGTGGGTAGGTATGTAATCTATCCTGGGGTATGTTCTGTGTGCACTTGAGAAAAATGTGTATTCTGCTGTTTTAGAATTGAATGTTCTGAATATTATCTGTTAAATCAATGTGGCCCAGTGTGTCATTCAAAGCCAGTGTTTCCTTGTTTTTCTGCTTAGATGATCTGTTCATTGATGTAAGTGGTTGTTAAAGTCTGCTAGTGGGATTAATAGATTACTACCTATTATTTCTTTTATATTTGTTATTATCATTTTAATGTATTTGGGTTGTCCTATATTGGGTACTTAACTATTTACAATTGTTATATCTTCTTGTTGGATTGTCCTCTTTATTATTATATTGTGTCCTTTGTGTTTTGTTGCAATCTTTCTTTTAAAGTCTATTTATTATAGTATAAATATTGTTACTCCAGCTTTCTTTTGACATCCATTTGCATTATAGATGTCTCTCAATATTCTCATTTTCAATCTTCAGTTGTCTTTAAGTCTACAATGAGTCTCTTATAGGCAGTATGTAGATGGGTCTTGTTTTTATACCCATTCTATCACCCTCTATCTTTTATTTGAGCATTTATTCCATTTTCATTCAAAGTAATTATTGGCTGGGGCACCTGGGTGGCTCAGTAGGTTAAGTGTCTGACTTTGGCTCAAGTCATGATCTCACAGTTCTTGAGTTTGAGCCCTACATTGGGCTCTGTGCTGACAGCTCAGAGCCTGGAGCCTGCTTCAGATTCTGTGTCTTTCTCTCTTTATCCTTCCCTTGCTTGCATTCTGTCTTTCTCTGAAAAATAAACAAATTTAAAAAATAAATAAATAAAATTGATTAAAAAACCAAAGTAATTATTTTTTTTAATATATATTTTTTTTAATTTATTTCTAGGAGAGAGAGAGAGAGACAGCGTGAGCAGGGGAGGGTCAGAGAGACAGGGAGTCACAGACTGAAACAGGTTCCAGGCTCTGAGCTGGCAGTCAGCACAGAGCCCGACGCGGGGCTCGAACCACGAACTGCGAGATCATGACCTAAGCGAAAGTCGGACGCTTAACCGACTAAGCCACCCAGGCGCCCCAAAAAACCAAAGTAATTATTGATAGATATATATTTATTCCCACTTTATTACTTGTTTTGTGGTCATTTCTGAGGATTTCTGTGATCCTTTCTTGTGTTTCTTTGATGGTTTAGTAATTCTCTTTACTGATACATTGGCTTTCTTTATTTTTTGCATATTTATTAGTGGGATTTGATATATTGTTACCATCAGGTTTGTACATAAACTCTTCTGCATATAGCAGTCTATATTATGTTGATGGTCTCTTAGGTTTGAACCCATTCTTTTCTCCTTTCCTCCCATGTTTCTGGATATGTTATTATATTTTATATCACTTTTTTGTGTGTTCCTTGAATAATTTTTTACAGAAATATTCATTTTTACTGCTTTTGTCTTTTCTTACCTCTATACTGTCACTTTTGGTCTCTCCTTTCCACTCAAAGTATCCACTTTAGTATTTCCTATAGGACTGGTCTTGTGGTCATGAACTCCTTTAGTTCTCATTTGTCTGGGAAACTCTTTATCTCTCCTTCTGTCTGAGTGATAGCCTTGCTGGATAGAATACTCTTGGTTGTAGATTTTTTCCATTTAGCACTTTGAATATATCATGCCGCTCCCTTTTGGATTGCAACATTTCTGTTGAAAAATCTCCCTCGAGCCTTATGGGTTTTTCAATTTAAGTTAATGACTTCTTTTTTCTTGGTGCTTTTAATTTTTTCTTTATCCCTATATTTTGCCAGTTTAATTACAATTGTCTTGTGGTTCTGCTTTTGTTGATTTTTATGGGAGTTCTCTGTGCCTCCTGGATCTGGGTATCAGTTTCCTCCCCCAGATTTGGGAAGTTTTCAACTATCATTTCTTCAAATGCCTCATTTCTCTCTCATCTTCTTCTGGGACTCTTATAATATGAATGTTATCATGTTATATCGAGTCACTGTGTTCTCCATGTCTATTCTCACTTTGCACAATTCATTTTTCTCTCTTTTGTTCATTTTGGTTACTTTCTAATACTCTGTCTTCTATGTCACTGATTCATTCCTCTTCTTTTTTTTCCATCCTGCTGTTCATTCCACCAAGCACATTTCTCATTTTCATTTATTGAACTCCTTATGTCTGCTATGTTATGCCTTATCTCTGTGTTAAGAGTCTCACTCATGCCCTCCATTTTTTTTTAAGTTTGGTGAATATCCTTATGACCATTGCTTTAAATTTTCAACCAGATATGTTATTTATATCTGTTTTGTTTAGATCTCTGGCTGTGGTTTTGTCCTGTTCTTTCATTTTGGATAAATTTCTCTTTCTTCTCATTTTATATGCCTCTCTGTGTCTGTTTCTCTGTGTTAAGAAATTCAGGTGTGTTTTGGGCTCTTGAAAGTAGCAACTTTTGGAAGAAGAGTTTCTGAAGTGCCCTCCAGTACAGTGTTCCCTGTTAATCAGACTCTGACAGTCCAGGAAAGTATCCTATGTTTGTTTATTATGATTTTCTCATAATAGAGATCTTGATTCCAAGAAATTTACTTAGAACATTTACTTATCCAGATAACATAAAGGTAATGTATGATTAGTTTCTAGAACTCATTGATTTTGCTTGGGAATTCTCAGAAAAACTATTTGAGATTCTCCTCAAAGACTTATATGTTAAGTATCAGAAAGGGACAACACATTCATGAAGGAAAGATGATAAAAGCTAACATTGAGACTTAAAATGTTTGTTGGAAAATAGATTGGGAAGTTCAAAATGAGAGTGATCTGTTTGTAAGTTGCATACAAGTCAACTATCTATTAATGTGTATTTATTAATTTTTAGTGCCAGAACAAACCCATTATATCAGTCAGGGTTCTCCAAAGAAATTGAGCCAATAAGATGTGTGTGCGTGTGTGTGTGTGTGTGTGTGTGTTCTATGTATCTATTATCTATCTATAGAGACATTGATTTATTATAAGGAATTAGATCACATGAATTATGGAGGCAGATGTGTTCTAAGATATGGATAAGCAAGTTGGAGACCCAAAAAATCCACTGGTATAGTTTCTATCCAGTGACTGGCAGGCCTGAGACCCAGGAACAGTTAATAGTTCAGTTAGATTCTGAAGTCAGGAAAAAAAATGATGACCCATCTTGAGGACAGGCAAGAAGATTCTTATTCAAGGAAGTGTCGATATTCTGTTTATTTGGCCTTCAACTGATTGGATGAAGCTCACCCACATTAAAGAGGACAATTTACTCAGTTTGTAAACTTAAAAGCTAAACTTATCCAGAAACAGCCAAAATAATGCTTAACCAAATATTTGGACACCCTGTTGCCCAGCCAAATTGACACAAATTTATCATTACCCATACAAAAACAGAGAATAAAAGGAAGTTATAATTAGATTTATAGAAAACTAGGTAAAATACCTACGAAAACATTGAAAAAGATATTCTTTGTTTCCAAGCTTTTAAAATCCACTGCAAGTAGGAACTTAAAAATTTCTTCAGCCTCTCCATATTGAGTATGACGAAACTGTGATTCAAAGAAGTAAAGTGACTTATTCAAGATTATACTGCTCATTAACCATAAGGCCAGAACTGAAACCTAAAGCTTACAATTCTTATATTCTTTCTAAGAATACATTGGTATAATATCCCCTAACCTGTGTTCATTACATGAAAGTTGGATAAAATTCAAAGTAAATTTCAATATGGCATTGGTGAAACATTTCTGAATGTAGTGATTCTGATTTAGATATCAAATTACTTTGTACATGGTTATTACTGAATTATGTGGTAATTCAGAGTTGATTCAAAACATGCCCTTTTTTTATCCTCTAACAAAGAGTTTTTAAACAAAGAAAATAGACCTTTAATGCTCCTTGTAAAAGTAAATAGCATGATTAGAAGGTATTTATATAGACACAGAGCCAGAATGGACTCTTCAGTTTCAAGTTTTGATCACTGAGACACCTCTTCTAACCTAACCAGCTTAGAAAAACACTTCTCTCTTCCCTTAGGTGTAGACTTAAAATACTGTTAATACATCTGTTAGACCACCTTTTCCAAGGGGGAATCACCGAGGACAAAGCCCACAAACACAAAAGGAGTTGGTTATTCAGGTTTATTTTAGTCTGGCCAGACGACCCCTCCTGAGCACCCAAGAGTCCTCGGAAGAGCGCCCCGCAGAGGCTTATATAGGTTTATATAGGGAGAGGGGCGAAGCCGGTGTACAGATGCGAGAATTTTGCGGTTAGAGGTGGGGGTTGCTTACCAGTTGCTTGAAGAACATGTTTGACCATTCTAATCAAAATGTTCGCTAAAGATTTACATCTCAGGGGCTTGCTGCAGCCAGGAGGAGCTGTTTCTCAACCCCTGACCTTTAACCTGAATAGAGTTTGAGATCAAACAATGGTTGGTATTTCTCATTTGCAAGCCCCTCATCTTTGGGCCCAAGGGAGTTTTTACACATCCTCTAGTGAAGAAAGGGAAACAAACCATAGGACTCTTAGTGACAGAGAACAAACTGAGGATTAATGGAGGGAGGTGAGTGGGAGATGGTCTAGATGAGTGTTGGGTATTAAGGAGGGCACTTGTGATGAACACTGGATGTTGTATGTAAGTGATGAACCACTGAATTCTACTCCTGAAACCAATATTGCACAGTATGTTACCTAGCTAAAATTTAAATTTGAAAAATACATACTGTGGTGGGGCATGTGTGCTTTTAATCATGGGTAACCAACACTGTCTCATGTTTCTGAAACTCTTCAGGTTTTTAAGTGAATATTAATGTAAAAACGTTCACTAGATCTTATGTAAAAGTAACTACAAACCTGCATGAGAGGACTGATGACAAGATGCTGTTCCTTAATAAACTACAATCAAAATTTCCATAAGTACCTAAAAGAAAAACCCATCATAATAAATCCCCTGGTACAAATTTTTCTAGGACAAAATAGTGCATTTTTAGTAATGTTTTTTTTTTTATTTCTAGGAGAGAGAGAGAGAGAGTGAGCAGGGGAGGGTCAGAGAGAGAGGGAGTCACAGACTGAAACAGGCTCCAGGCTCCGAGCTGGCAGTCAGCACAGAGCCCGACGCGGGGCTCGAACCCACGAACCACGAGATCATGACCTAAGTGAAAGTCGGACGCTTAACCGACTAAGCCACCCAGGCGCCCCGCAAAATAGTGCATTTTTAGAAATGCACTAATGGGGAATGAATCTGGCAGGAGGTGGGGTGAGTAGAGGGAGTCTAGAAGGAAGTGAGTTTAAATACTGCTTTTGCTCACTTGCTTGGGTTCAAGCCATAGCTACTGTAATTCAGGTAAGGAAGAAGAAGCTCAGTAAGATTTGCAAATCCAGGTGGGAGGGCTGTAAGCATACAAATCCAGCAGCTGCAGTGTGTTGGGATAGCTGCTTTCCTGTGCTAAGCTGATTTACTTCTTTAAGGTCTGATCTCATCATCCTGTCAGTGTGAGATCTCACCTAAACTGTTAGCTAAAGTTTTCTGCTTCAGTTAGAAAGCTGGAAGTATTCACAGGGCACCACCACAGGCAGTGGGGGAGGGGAGGGAAGCAAGAAAGACTGCTCTCAGCACTTGTGCTTTTGTTAGTTCTACAGAAGAGGCAGGGAAACAGGAGATAGCAAAGGCTCCATTTCCTTTCTGTGAGAGAAGGCTTTTGTCTTTCCTCTTGCAACAATGTCAGTATTTGGCAAAAAAGAATTCAGTGTGAAACAGATCCTAAGGCTACACTGGAGGTGGTTTAGTCATCCTTCTCAAGGATCATCCAACACTGGAAACTGCCTTCAGCAGGAAGGATATGAGCTTAGAGGGACCCCGGTTCAGGGCACATTGAACAACCACTCTCTGGACAGAAACAGACTGAAAAACAAAAAGAACAATCTTTTCCACTCCAACATACTAACATCAGTGCCAGGACCAGCCCCCCTCCACCCCACCCCCCATCAAAGAGCCTTTCAGAATCCGCACTCACAAAGCCTGGTAGAATATCTTCCAGCAAATTAAGATACTCCTGAGGCAGTTTCAGAAGAGAATTTGTTTAAGGAAGCCTGTGAGAAACACTTACAAGATTACAAGATTTGGAGATGATTGCTGCTGATAATACAGAAGATTCTACAGCAAGGTAGGAGTTTTCAGTTGCATAATTGAAAGCCATAGATTAGGTTAACTCTTCAACTCTTATTTAGTGTTTAAATAAAAGTGCTATAATTATCTCTGAATTTGTATGCAGCCAGTCAACTTTTACAAGAAACTCCCTCCTCTAAGTCTATAAAGGAAAACAGTAATAATACATACGTTTTGATAATCAAAGGGAAATATGTTTTAGGTTGGTGAGTTTACTTTCCTGATTCCATTCCAATTCTGTTAAGATTTCTGTTTTAGGGTTAAGAGGTATTTATTATAATTACTAAAATTTTGTAAATATCTTCTGTGGCTTGGAGATTCACATACTTGTTATTCTCTATGCAAGTATAATGAATTACGTGAATAGAAACTCTGACTTTGTGAGTTAGGCCATAGTACATAGTTGCTGTATTTACACTCAATAAATACATTTCTTTATATGAGAGTACAGAACAGCTTTCTTTGGCATTTGAGATTTATTTGAAGTTGTGTTTGTTTCACAGATAATTAACAATCATGAAAACATTTCACATAAAGCAAGTAGTGAAATGGTCCTTATAACAGTGAGATCTTAGAATACGAAATGGAACATATCAGCTATTTGAGGACATTAAAATGAAATAAGAAGTGATAATAAAGTATAACTTCCGTATAGTTCATAAAATTTGATTTTGTCTTTATTTTTGTGTCCACTAATATTGTTGGAAAAATAGATATTTATTATCTGTATGTTAATGTTATCCAATATAACTTAACCTAGTAGATTTTTACTATTTTTTTCTTTTTCATTATCAGATTTTCCCCCTCATATATTGTAGACACAACTGATAATGTTGGCAGTGTAATTAAAGTGTAAAAGAACCATAAGAAAATAAATATTTTGATATATTATGAATTATGTAACAGTTCGCATGAAGCTATGCTTATTTATTTTGAAATGTGCTTCTAGATTTTTTCAATATATCTTTCTGATAATTCCTTCCTTCCTTATATTTAAAATGTAATATGAGTAGAAAAAGTAATATAACATTATGACAAATGACAATCAACTGTGCAGTTTTGTGCCTTTGTAGGAACTCAGTCTTCTTTTTGAAATGTAAACATGCAAAAGACTTTGTGAAATGACTTTAAGTGTAATTTTAGGTTGTTTTGGATACAGGCATTTTAAGAAGTAAAGTGGATACATAATAATTTTCTTAAATATTTTGTGATTATGCAAGAAAATGCTATATAATTGCTGGAATAGCAGGTTGTGTTTAATACAACTAATTGGACTTTCAAAATAATATGTAATACATGCTTTTAGATTCAGCACATTTTCTTTTTTTACTTTATGAATATAATTTATTGTCAAATTGGCTTACATACAACACCCAGTGCTCATCCCAACAGGTCTCCTCAATTCACGTCACCCATTTTCCCTCTCTCCTGCCCCCCAATTCACCCTTAGTTTGTCATCTGTATTTAATAGTTTCTTATGGTATTTTTTCCCCTTTCCTTTCCCCCATTGTCTTCTATTCAATTTCTCAAGATCCACATATGAGTGAAAATATATGATATCTGTCCTTCTCTGACTTATTTCACTCAGCATAATACCTTCCAGTTCGATCCATATTGCTGCAAATGACATGATTACATTCTTTCTCATTGCCAAGTAGTATTCCATTGAATATATAAATCACATCGTCTTTATCCATTCATCAGTTGGTGGACATTTAGTCTCCTTCCATAATTTGACTATTGGTGAAAGTGCTGCTGTAAACGTTGGGGTAGATGTGTCCATATGAAACAATAGTCCTGTATCCTTTGGATAAATTCTTAGTATTGTTATTGGTGAGTCATAGGGTAGTAATACTTTCAATTTTTTGAGGAACCTCCACACTATTTTTCAGAGCAGATGCACCAGTTTGCATTCTCACCAACAGTGCAAGAGGGTTCCCATTCTCCACATCCTTGCCAGCATCTGTAGTTTTCTGA
Source organism: Proteles cristata cristata (assembly GCA_017311185.1). Classification (NCBI taxonomy): domain Eukaryota; kingdom Metazoa; phylum Chordata; class Mammalia; order Carnivora; family Hyaenidae; genus Proteles; species Proteles cristata. Next base: position 19,176 of record JAESUZ010003651.1, on the reverse strand, counting down.
GCTGTTCATTTTAGCCACTCTAACCAGTGTGAAGTGGTATCTCAGTGTGGCTTTGATTTGTATTCCGCTGATAAGGAGTGGTGTTGAGCATCTTTTCATGTGTCTGTTGGCCATCTGCATGTCTTCTTTGGAAAAGTGTCTATTCATGTCTTCTGCCCATTTTTCACTGGATTATTTTTTCGGGGGTGTTGAGTGTGGAAAGGTGTTTATAGATTTTGAATGCTAGTCCTTTATCTGATATGTCATTTACAAATATCATTTCCCATTCTGTTGGTCGGTTGCCTTTTACTTTCATTGATTGTTTCCTTTCCATTAGAGAAGCTTTTTGTCTTGCTGAGATCCCAATAGTTCATTTTTGTTTTTAATTCCCTTGCTTTGAAGATGTGTCAAGTAAGAAATTGCTGTGGCTGAGGAGGTTCTTGCGGGCTTGTTCTTCTAGGGTTTTGATGGTTACATATCTCATATTTATGTCTTTAATCCATTTTGAGTTTATTTTTATGTATGGTGTTAGAAGGTGGTCTAGGTTCATTCTTCTTGCATGTTGCTGTCCAGTTCTCCCAGCACTATTTGCTAAAGAGACTTTTTCCCAATTGTATACTCTTTCCCTCTTTGTCAAAGATTAGTTGGCCATACATTGATGGGTCCAATTCTGAGTTCTCTATTCCAATCCATTGGTCTATGTCTCTATTTTTGTGCCAATACCAGAGTGCCTTGATGATTACAGCTTTGTAGTAGAGACTAAAGTCTGGGATGGTGATGCCTCCCTCTTTGATTTTCTTCTTGAATATTACTTTGGCTATTCGGGGTCTTTTGTGGTTCCATACAAATTTGAGGATTCTATCTTCGAGCTTTGAGGAGAGTGTTGGTGTAATTTTAATTGGGATTGCATTGAATGTGTAGATTGCTTTGGGTAGTATTGACATTTTACCAATATTTATTCTTCCAATCCAGGAGCATGAAATATTTTTCCATTTCTTTATGTTTTCTTCAATTTCCTTCATAAGTTTTCTATAAGTTTCAGCATACAGATCTTTTACATCTTTGGCTAGATTTATTCCTAGATATTGTATGGGTTTTTGTGCAATTGTGAATGGGATCAGTTTCTTGATTTCTCTTTCTGTTATTTCATTATTGGTGTATAAAAATGCAACCAATTTCTGTATGTTGATTTTGTACCCTGTGACATTGCTGATTTCATGGATCAGTTCTAGTAGGCTTCTGGTGGAGTCTGTCAGGCTTTCCATGTAGAGTATCATGGCGTCTGCAAAAAGTGAAAGTTTGAATTCTTCTTTGCCAATTTTGATGCCTTTTATTTAATTTTGTTGTCTGATTACTGAGGTGAGGACTTCCAATGTTATGTTAAACAACAATGGTGAGGGTGGACATCCCTGTCGTGTTCCTGATCTCGGGGCAAAAGCTCTCAGTTTTTCCCCATTGAGGATGATATTAGCTGTGGGCTTTTTATAAATGGCTTTTATGACGGTTGAGTATGTTCCTTCTATCCTGACTTTCTTGAAGGTTTTTATTAAGAAAGGATGCTGTATTTTGTCAAATGCTTTTCCTGCATCTATTGACAGGATCATACGGTTCTTATCCTTTCTTTTATTAATATGATGTATCACATTGATTGATTTGCAAATATTGAACCAATCCTGCAGCCCCCAAATGAATCCAACTTGATCATGGTGAATAAATCCTTTTACATGCTGTTGAATTTGGTATGCTAGTATCTTGTTGAGAATTTTTGCATCCATGTTCATGTAGTTCTCTTTTTTTTGCAAGGTCTCTGTCTGGTTTGGGAATCAAGGTAATTAATGCTGGCTTCATAGAATGAGTCCAGAAGTTTTCCTTCCATTTCTATTTTTTTGGAACAGCTCGAGAAGGATAGGTATTAACTCTGTTTTAAATGTCTGGTAGAATTCCTCAGTGAAGCCCTGTGGTCCAGGACTCTTATTTGTTGGGAGATTTTTGATAACTGATTCAATTTCTTCACTAGTTATGGGTCTGTTCAATTTTTTTATTTCTTCTTATTTGAGTTTGGTAATGGATGGGTGTCTAGTAATTTTTCTATTCCTTCCAGGTTGTCTTGTGTATTGACATATAATTTTTCATAATATTGACTGATGATTGTATTTCTGAGGGATTGGTTGTGATACAACCATTTTTAATTTGTGATTTTATCTATTTGGATCCTCTCTCTTTTCTTTTTTATAAGACTGGCTAGGGGTTTATCAGTTTCATTTACTTTTTTTTAAAAAAACTTCTTAGTTTCATTGATCTGCTCTACTCTTTTTTATTTTTATTCTATATTGTTTATTTCTGCTGTGATCTTTATGTCTCTTTCTCTGCTGGGTTTGGGGTTTCTTTGTTGTTCTGCTTCTAATTCCATTAGGCGTGCTGTTTGATTTTGTATTTGCAATTTTTCTTCTTTCTTTAGATAAGTCAGGATTGGCATGTATTTTTCTCTTTTTTTTTTCTTTTTTAAAATGTTTTATTTATTTTTGAGAGAGAGATAGAGACAGCATGAGCAGGGGAGGGTCAGAGAGAGAGGGAGTTACAGAATCCGAAGACAGGCTCCAGGCTCTGAGCTAGCTGTCAGCCCAGAGCCTGACACGGGGCTCAGACCCATGAACCATGAGATCATGACCTGAGCCAAAGTTGGACGCTTAACTGACTGAGCCACTCAGGTACCCCTCAATGTATTTTTCTCTTAAGACTACTTTGCTGCATCCCAAAGTGTTTGGATTTGTGTTTTCATTTTCATTTTTTCCATATATATATATTTAATTTCTTCTTTAATTTCCTCGTTGACTCATTCTTTCTTTTAAAATGTTCTTTAATCTGCATGCATTTGAAGGTTTTCTAAACCTTTTCCTGTGGTTGATTTCAAGTTTCATAGCATTTGATCTGAAAGTTTCACTGCATGGTATGGTCTCAATTCTTTTATATTTATTGAGTGATTCTTTGTGACCCAGTCTGTGACCTATCTTGGAGAATGTTTCATGTGCTCTCAAGAAGAATATATATTCTGCTGCTTTTGAATGGAAAGTTCTAAATATATTCGTCAAGTCCATCTGGTCCAGTGTTTCATTCAAGGGCATTATTTCTTTATTGATTTTCTGTCCAAATGATCTGTCCTTTGCTGTAAGTATTAAATTCCACTGCAATTACCACATTCTTACCAATATGATTGCTTATGTTTATGATTAATTGTTTTATATATTTGGGTTCTTCCGAATTTGGTGCATAAATGTTTATAATTGTTAGCTCTTCTAGATGGTTGGATCCTATAATTATGATATGATGTCCTTCTTTATCTCTTGTTACAGCCTTTAGTTTAAAATCTAGTTTGTCTGATATAATTATCACTACTCTAGCTTTCTTTTGACTTCCAGTAGCATGATAGATGGTTCCCCATCCACTCATTTACAATCTGAAGATGTCCTTAGGTCTAAAATGGGTCTCTTGTAATCTGAAAATTGATGGGTCATGTTTTTTATCCATTCTGATACTTTATGACTTTTAAAAAAAATGTTTTGACTTTTAATTATTTTCGAGAGATAGAGAGGGACAGAGCATCAATGGGAAGAAGAGACACAGAGACACAGAATATGAAGCAGGCTCCAGGCTCTGAGCTGTCAGCAGAGACCCTGACATGAGGCTCGAGCCCATGAACTGTGAAATCATGCCCTGAGCCGAAGTCTAATGCTTAACCGACTGAGCCACCCAGGCACCCCTAATACCTTATGTCTTTTGAATGGAGCATTTAGTCCATTTAAATTCAGTGTTATTGTTGAAATAAAAGGGTTTTGAATCATTGTGTTGTCTGTAGGTTTCCTGCTTGTATTGATGTCTCTGGTCCATTGTGGTCTTTTCAACATTCCACTCACAGAGTTCTCCTTAAGATCTCTTGTAGAGCTGGTTTATTGGTGATGAATTTCTACAGTTTTTGTTTGGGAAAACCTTTATCTCTCCTATTCTGAATGATGGGCTTGCTGGATAAAGGATTCTTGGCTGCATATTTTTCCTATTCATCATATTGAAAATTTCCTGCCACTCCTCTCTGGCCTACCAAGTTTTAGTAGATAGGTCTGCTACTACTCTTATGTGTCTACTCTCACAGATTAAGGTCTGTTTATCCCTGGATGCTTTCAGAATTCTCTCTTTATCTTTGTATTTTGCCAGTTTCACTATGATATGTCATTCAGAAGGTTGATTCAAGTTATTTCTGATGGGAGTTCTCTGTCCCTCCTGGAATTCATTGATTTTTTTCCTTCCTTAGATTGGGAAAGTTCTCAGATATACTTTGTTCAAGCACACCTTCAGCCCCTTTCTCTCTCTTCTTCTCTAGAACTCCTATGATAGGAATATTGTTCCGTTTCATGGAGTTACTTAGTTCTCTAATTCTCCTCTCAGTGATACAGAATTTTTTTATTTCTTTTTTTCTCTGCTTAATCTTTTTGATAATTTAATCTTCTATTCCACCTATTCTCCTCTCTGCCTCTTCAATTCTAGTTGTCACCTCCTCTAGTTTATTTTGCACCTCATTTACAGCATTTTTCAATTAATCATGACTATTTTTTATTTCCTTGATCTCTGCAGCATAGATTCTATGCTATTTTCTATGCTTCAGGTTCAGTGGTTAATCTTACGACTATTATTCTAAATTCTAGTTAAGTTATACTGTTTATATCCTTTTTGAGCAATTCTTTAGCTGTCATTTCTTCCTGGAATTTCTTTTGAGGAAAATACTTCTGTTTCATCGTTTTGGCTAGTTTTCTGTCCATTATGCGTTTTCAATGCTTGTTATGTATCTGCACCTGTGAGCACTACTATATTAAAGAAGGGTCATACACTGTCCACGGCCTGGCCCTTTAAGTGGTGTTTTTTGGAGACTTGCTTTCTGTTGTTGTGAGTTTGGTTACTTTATCACCCTACTTGCAGTGATGTTTTGAACCCTCCACTAGGTGTACTTTGATGTGTTTGTTGAAGTGGCCCATGTCCTGTCAGATTGTCCCAGTGGGTCCCTGGAAGTGACAGTCTCTTTTCCACCCAAGCTTTCCAAGTTCAAAGTTCATTAGCTTCAACAATGCTTTGTTTGTGAGATGAGGGAACTTCAGATCCCCCTACTTTCCCGCCATGATTGCCCTTCCCCCAATTCAGCACTTTTTCAACTGATCTCTCTTCACCATGAATTACAATTTTAGGAAATGATGGATTTTGAGATTAATATTAAATGCATTTGACTCTGTGATAGAGAAATTTAAATTATCCATTGTGACCTCCTGATAAAATATTTTAAGATTCTTGAATTGATTCCAAGATTCCAAGATTCCAAAATATGAGAATATTTTTACAATAAGTTAGTTGCTAAAAACATGCTGGGTAAAATGTCAAATATAAATTGTCACCAAGGAATATTTTTAAAATATATATTTCTCTTTTATTTTATTTCTGATAGTTTACATGTTCTAAAGAAATGTTCTATTAAATATATTTTGATTAAAGTGGAAAGTTAATATCTTCTTAAATAGGGGGAGTGGTTTTATAGATGTGCAAATGATATTTTAAAATTTTTTTTAATGTTTTATTTATTTTTGAGAGAGAGATAGAGACAGCATGAACAGGGGAGGGTCAGAGAGAGGGAAACATAAAATCTGAAATAGGCTCCAGGCTCTGAGCTGGCTGTCAGCACAGAGCCCATCGCAGGACTCAAACCCACGAGCTGTGAGATCATGACCTGAGCTGAAGTCAGATGCTTAACCGACTGAGCCACCCAGGTGCCCCATGTGCCAATGATATTTTAAACAAAAGAGAAGGTATAAGTTAAGGAACTTATTAATTAAAATACGATGGCTTATTAATCTTTCATTAGTCATTCTCCATTATGTCTTAAGGAGGGTTTGAGAAGGACCTTTCTATGTCTAATGCATCTCTTCAACAAGACTGGGGAATAAGAGGAAAGGATCCTGAGAAATTGGCAACAGCCTCACATTCCCTCTTGTGGTAAACAAACAAGGAAATAAACATGACAGTCCATGTGGGGAATTATCCACTACTGCAAGATGGGCTGTGACCATCTGGGCAAAGTGAGATTATGTAAGTCATCCTGATTTCTGCAAATATTGCAGAAAATTAATAGAGAATGAGCTAAATTATTAAATTGTGGTGTAAATGAATAACAAAGTTATTTCTAAAGCAAATATTAAAAGCAAATTATTAAAGTTATATGTGTTGAATCACTAAATTCTACACCTGAAACAAATATTCATTGTAAGTTATCTAACAAGAAATGTAAAGAAAAATTGTAGAAAGAAATAAAATAGTTATATTAATATGTTGGTTTGAGGCTTTTAGAGCCCCAAAACATTCCTATGTAATCGAGTTGTAATTTTGTACTTCATTTAAGAACAGCACTGTATCATGATCATCCCTAGCATTCTAAAAATCAGAACAAATATTTTAACAGTATGTAATGGTCATGCTTCTTATATGACTGAGTTCTGATTTTTGTTTGCTTATTCACTTGTTTTTGGATTCCACTTATGAATGAAATCACATGGTATTTATCTTTCTTGATCTAATTTATTTCATTTAGGAAAATCTTAACACTGCATTATTCAGTATAAACTGTTACTTCAAAGGAAAAAATAAGGAACAAACTACAATGTTTAGTTTATAGAAAGTTTATGGTTAAATCCCTTTGCATATAGTTTAAAATGTATGGTACAAGATTAGAGAAATTATTCAATTGCTTTACTAAATTCAGAGCATTTTAACAAATAATTTAAAATTAATGCAATGATTCCAAACCATTTTAGAGATCTTGATTTAAATCTTTGCTACTTATAGCCGCATTCCTGAAAGTGAACTACTATGGTCCTCATGTTTCATTTCTAGCAGTATGGTATTGCATATATATTTACATTAACAGTAATTAAAATGTATTTGGTGTTTGAAAATTTTGGGACTTCTTTCAATCTAAGGATCTAACAATATGTTAGGTTCATGTTCCTTTAAATATGATAATTAAGCATTTTTATAGATGTTATTTCTGATATTTGAAGGGCAACTATTTTATTTCTGCATGTGGAAATAGAAATAAAGCACTCAAAATGTGTGGTATTATTTAATATGTGGCTTGAAAGAACATATTTATTATATCAACCTGTTAAACATTGCCTAAATGTTCAGACACTTAGTACTTTATTTTTTATTCTTTTTTTAAAATGTTTTATTTATTTCTGACAGAGAGAGAGAGAGACAGCATGAGCAGGGGAGGATCAGAGAGAGAAGGAGATGCAGAATCAGAAGCAGGCTCCAAGCTCTGAGCTAGCTGTCAGCACAGAGCCCAACGCGGGGCTCGAACCCACAAACCGTGTGATCATGACCTGAGCCAAAGTCAGACGCTTACCCAACTGAGCCACCCAGGTGCCCCTAGACACTTAGTAATTTAAAGTTTACCTTTAAACTTCTATGTCTTCTTTCTGGCTTTTGTAAGATACCTCCTTATAGCAATCTTATCAATGTCTTTCCTATGATTTTGTAAGTAAAAATTACTTACAATGGTATATGTATATTACTGTAAAATTTTTATATTTGAAGAATATGAAAACAAAAATCAAGGTAGTAGAGTGGGTAACATTAGATACTCAATAATAATAACACTTTGAAATTGAAATAAAATGTTCTGTAAAATGTATCTGGAACATTTTGTAGTGACATAAAATAAGAAAGTCCTCAAAAAATAATGATGGGGCTATGTCATGTCAAAGGACATGTGTGCCAACTCTAAAAGTTCCCAATGACCAAAGCTGGAATAATGTTAACAATAAAATAAAGTAGTATTTTATAATATACCAAAATTTGAAAAATGGATATTTATAAGTACATATTGATATGAATAAGTAGATAAATAAATAAATAAATAAAAAAGACAAATGTATTATGTAGAAAAATTCCATATGATTTATGTACGTACTCTGCCCTCAAGAGGTAGAGGTGAATACTGTGCTTTAAGTGTGGGCTATACATATTGACTTATTTCTTAAAAGTGACACAGTATAGTACCATTGTTGGGAGAGGAGTAAATTTATAATGGAGAAACCTGACAAGTACTAGCTGAGCCAGGTAATTAGGTAACATCAAAAGTGCTCAGTAATTTTGACAGTGTGTACACTTCGTATGATGTGATGAGAATGGCACTTCTGTCCTCTCCTCCCATAAACCTGTAACCTCTCCAGCTAATCATGAGAAAAATATAAGACAAATTCAAATAGAGGAACATTTAAAAAGTAGCTCATGGAGCACCTGGGTGGCTCAGTTGGTTAAGCATCTGACTTGGGCTCAGGTCATGATCTCATGGTTCATGGGTTTGAGACCCGCATTGTACTATGTGATGACAGCTAGCTCAGAGCCTGGAGCCTGTGGCCTGCTTCAGAGTCTGTATCTCCCTCTCTCTCTAACCCTCCCCTGCTCATGCTCTCTTTCTCTCTCAGAAATAAATAAATCATTAAGAAAAATAAAGTACCTCGTCTGTAATCTTCAAACTACTAATGTCATCAAAAAAATGAAAATCTGAGAAACGGTCACAGCCAAAAGGATCCTAAGAAAACATGAAAAAAAATATGGGATGTCGAACAGAAAACAGACATTAGGTAAAAAATGAGGAAATTAAGAATGAACTTAAGTTAACTAGATAGATTAATTAATTGTAACAAAACTGCCATACAAATGAAAGTTAGTAATAATGGAAACTGGATGTGAGCTTTATGGAGACTATACAATTATTAGACTATCACAATTTTTCTGTAAAACAGTATTTTAGCAAGTGCTTTTCTAGTATGTAGATTCCATAAATCAATATTAGAAGATTATGCAGTTTTAAGATTTTGTTGTTTCTTTGTTTTCTTTAGTTTTGTTCTTTGTCAACTGATTAAAACGATATTAAATAAAAGCAGTGGGCTATTTTCTTTACATTGTCACTAACATAATAAATAGCCTAAAGGCAATCCTAGAGAAGAGAGCTAAAGTTTTGAGAATATCTAAAACCTATATGCAATTTCTGGTCCAATCCTAATTATATGGATTGTGGTTGTTATTTAAAGGGGTACATGTACCCAATGTTTATAGCAACATTATCTACAATTACTAAATTATGGAAACGGCCCAAATGTACATCAACTAATAAATAGATAAAGAATATATGACACTGCTAGGAATTTACCCAAGGGATACAAGAGTGCTGATGCATAGGGGCACATGTACCCCAATGTTCATAGCAGCACTCTCAACAGTACCCAAAACATGGAAAGAGCCTAAGTGTCCATCCACGGACGAATAGATCAAGAATATGTGGTTTATCTATATAATGGAATGCTACATGGCAATGAGGAAGAATGAAATCTGGCCATTTGTAGCAACATGGATGGAACTTGAGGGTGTAATGTTCAGTGAAATAAGTCAGGCAGAGAAGGACAGAGAAGGACGTGCAAACCATATGTTTGCACATATAGGAGGATTAGGAGGAACTTAACATAAGACCATGGGGGAGAAGAAGGGGAAAATACTTGGGGAGAGGGAGGGAGGCAAACCATGAGAGACTCTTTTTTTTTTGTTTGTTTTTTTACAAATAGTTTATTGTCAAATTAGTTTCCACATAACACTCAGTGCTCATCCCCACAAGTGCCCTCCTCCATGCCCATCCCTCCTCCCCCCCACATCCATCAGTCCTCAGTTTTTGTCAGCATTCAAGAGTCTCCATGAGAGACTGGGCACTGGGTGTTATATGAAAACCAAGTTGACAGTAATCTAAGAAAAAAAGAATATGTGACATATATAATGAATATTACACAGTTATCTAAAAGAATGAAATCTTGCCATTTGTTGCAGCTAGAATGTATTATGCTAAGTGAAATAAGTCAGTCAGAAAGAGACAAATACCATATGATTTCACTCATGTGTGGAATTTAAGAAACAGAACAAATGAACACATAGGAAGGTAGGGAAGGGGAGAGAGGGAAACAAACCACAAGAGATTCTTAAAAATAGAGATAAAATTGAAGGTTAATGGAGGAGGTGGGTGAGAGATGTGCTACATGGGTGATGGGTATTATGGAGGGCACTTGTGATGACCAGTGGGTGTTGTATGTAAGTGATGAACCACTAAATTTTATTCCTGAAACCAATATTGCACTGTATGTTAACTATGAAACTAATATATATGTGTATATTTATATATATGTGTATATTCATATACATATATTGATCTATATGTATATAAAATAAAACTGTAATGAAAAAAATTCTAGTCCTAGTAGTCAAGAAATCAGGTTTTAAAATACAATAAAAAAGAAAATTAAGAAAAAGTCTTAAAAAGAACTACCTAAGGAAAGGTAACTAAAGTGAGCAAATTGAAATCCAATAGTTTTCATTTATCTGCTGTTTTAGGATGTAGCATTACATAATGCTTTACTCTGAAACACAGAAAAATAACAGTGTTTCCCAAATCAATATATTGACACACTATTTACATATGTCTAGAATTTGCACTTGAAGAGAGCAATACTAGTGATCATTTTTCTTAAAACTATCAGAAGTGAGGGAGATAGGGGAAGATGGCAGATTGGGAGGACCCTACGTTTATCTCATCCCATAGATATAACTAGATAACCCTCATATCATTGTAAATAACCTAGAAAATGACCCAAAGGTGGGAATAATGAACTCCACAACCAAAAGTAGAGGCCACATCAAAGAAGGCAGGAAGGGTGGAGATGTGATTTGAGACCTAAACAGACTGTGGCCCTCTTTAGACAGGAGGGAGCTGGAAGCACAGTGAAGGGCCAGAAGCAGATCTTACATAAAAAACAAACACGCATAATATTTGGCTTTGAAAAGTGAGAGGGAATGAATTTCATGAGTTTTTATAACCAGTGGGACTTGAAGCCTGGAATTCTAAAAACTAGTGGGCTTGGCTTTTGGAGAGCTCTGAGAGGCCTAGTAATCTGAATCCCTACCCTTAAAGAAGCAGCAGGCCAAACAGCCTGAGCATATACAGCATAGAACCAACAGTTAGATAAATGCCTGGGGCATATGGAACTGAGGGTGATTTACTCATTACACAGAATGGCCCAGATAGATAGGGATATCAGAGAGACCCCTCCAGGAACCAAGGTACTGACAGGGGCCATTTTCCTCTCCCACCCCTCAGGATAAATACACCCTGCCCTTACTAACTACCTAACATGCTTATACTAAGCCTTGTGCCCCACCCTTTAACTAGCAGTATTCCTTGCTTCAGTCTCAAGGCTGTGGGACCTCTCCCTCAGAAACCAGGACACACTTTAGCAACATCCCATCTCTTGACCCATGCCTTATGTGGGGTCTCAATCCTAGTGGCTGCAGTGGTCACAGCAATGACTATGATGGCCGCATTGGACGCTGAAGAACCCTGAGCTGCACCTTGTAAAATGCATGTCCCGCCCATGCATGCTGTGCAGATCTACTTAGGCCAAGTTATCTTGGCAGCAGGGGCTCCAGGTCTCATTTAGCAAGCAGACCAGATTGTATCTTGTTAAAATTCACTTCACACCTCCTAGTGACAATACACTATGCATAACAGGCAAAAAGTTACTGGACACAACCAGACTGAAGGAAAAAACAGCCAGAACACAAGAGGGCATACACAACACACACAGGAGTCATTCCCCGAAGCTCCAGGCCCTGGGAGCAGGGGATACTGCACTGCATGCTGCTATAAGGCTTCTTCTTTATAAGACAATTACTTTCAAAATCAGGAAACATAGATATGTTCCTAATACAGAGAAACAGATACAGAGAGTTAGACAAAATGAGGATATGGGGAAATATGCCACAAGTGAAATAATAGGACAAATTCATAGCAAGAGACATAAGCAAAGCAGATATAAGTAATATACCTGATAGAGAACTTAAAACAACTTTCATAAAGATACTCACTGGACTTGAAAGAAGAGTAGAAGACATAAGCAAGACCCTTAGAAAGAGACAGAAAATAATAAATTAGAGATGAAGAATAAAATAAATGAAAAAAAAACACTTAATGGAATAGGCAAGATGAAACTGAGGAATGAATTAATGACCTTGAAGACAGAATAATGGGAAGTAACCAAACTGGGTAAATGAGAGGCAAAAGATTATGCAAATTGGGCATTGTCTTACAGAATTCAGTGACTCCATTGAGAACTATAACATTGACATAAGAGATTCTTAAATACAGAGCACAGGGTTTATGGGGGCTGGGAGAAAGTGGGTAATGGTCATTGAGGAGGGCACTTTTTGGGATAAGAGTTGGGTGTTCTATGAAAGCCAGTTTGACAATAAATTATATTTAAAAAATAATAACATTTGTATTATAAGGGTCCTAGAAAATGAAGAAGGATAAAAGGGGCAGAACTTTTATTTGAAAAATTAACTGAAAACTTCTCCAATCTGGAGAAGAAAACAGATATCCAGACCTAAGAAGCACAGATATCCCACCCCCCAAAATCAACACAGGGAGGTCCACACTAAGACACAAGTAGTTAAAATGGCAAAAAGTAGTGATAGAGAAAAAATTTCATCAGAAAGGGAAGAGAATATAGTTACATACAAGGAAAGGCACATAATATCAGCTGGTTCTTCAGCAGAAACTTTGCATTCCAGAAGGGAATTGCATGATATATTCAAAGTGCTGCAAAGGAAAAATCTCAAGCCAAAAAACAAAAACAAAACAAACAAAAACAAAAACAAAACCCTCTATCCAACAAGGTTATCATTTAGAATAAAAAAGGAGTTGGGTCAGCTGGCTGGCTCAATTGGTTAAGCGGCTGACTTCGGCTCAGGTCATGATCTCATGGTTCATGAGTTTGAGCCCCACATCGGGCTCTGTGCTGGCAGCTCAGAGTCTGGAGCCTGCTTCAGATTCTGTCTTCTTCATTCTCTGCCCGTCACTCACTCACGTTATGTCTCTCTCTCCTAAAAATAAATAAACATTAAAAATAAAAAAAATAGAAAAAGAGTTAGAATTTGTTTCTCAGAAAAAAAAAAAAGAAAAGAACTTCTCAAACAAAAACTACAAGATTCCATGACCACTAAACCAATCTTACAAGAAATATTACAGAGGTCTGTTTGAATGTAAAAATAGAGCTTAAAGGAGAGTGTGAACAATAAGTATATCTGTAAATCATCAGGAGATTCACGTAATAAAAAGATATAAAATATCACATAATATATGTAAAATGTTAGAGGAAGAGGCCTAAAGTGTTCAAACTTAAGTGACCATCAACTTAGTATAGATGTTGTATACAAACCAAGTGGTAAGCACAAATCAAACAGCAGTAAGAGATAAGCAGAAAATAAAAAAATTGTCCAAATATATCACTAAAATCCTCCCAGCAAACCAGGTAAAGCAGCAAGAAAAGAAAGGCTAAGAGAAAAACTATAGAAACAACCACAAAAATGTAACAAAATGGCAATAAATACATATTGATCAAAATTTCCTTAAATGTAGGGACGCCTGGGTGGCTCAGTTGGTTAAGCATCCGACTTCAGCTCAGGACATGATCTCGTGGTCTGTGGGTTTGAGCCCCATGTCAGGCTCTGTGCTGACATTTCTGAGCCTGGAGCCTGCTTTGGATTCTGTGTCTCCATCTCTCTGCCCCTCCCCTGCTTGTGCTCTCTCTCTCTCAAAAAAATAAATAAGCATTAAAAAAACTAAAAAAATAATTCCCTTAAATGTAAATAGACTCAATGCTCCAATTAAAAGACACAGGATAACAGAATTAATAATAATGATAATAATAAGGAACAATCTATATACTACCAATAAGAGACTCATTTCAGACCTAAAGACAACTGCAGATAGAAAGTGAGAGGATGAAGAAATATGTATCATTCAAATGGATGTCAAAAAAGAAAAAAAAAAGGCCAGGGTACCAATATCTATATTGGACAAAATGTATTTTAAGACAAACACTGTAACAAGTGGGGGTGCCTGGGTGGCTCAGTCAGTTAAGGATTTGACTTCAGCTCAGGTCATGATCTCATGGCTCATGTGTTCAAGCTGCATGTTGGGCTCTATGCTGACAGCTCAGAGCCTGGAGCCTGCTTCAGATTTTGTCTCCCTCTCTGTCTGCCTCTCTCCACTTGCACTCTATCTCTTTCTTTCAAAAATAAATAAACATTATATTTAATAAAATAAATTTTAAAAAGACTGTAACAAGTGATAAAACAGGTATTATAGGGCACCTGGGTGGCTCAGTCAGTTAAGCGTCCGACTTCAGCTCAGGTCATGATCTCATGGTTTGTGGGTTTGAGCCCCGAATGGGGCTCTGTGCTGACAGCTAGCTCAGAGCCTGGATCCTGCTTCAGATTCTGTATCTCCCTCTCTCCCTGACCTTCCCCTGCTCACACTGTCTCTCTTTCTCTGAAAACAAACAAACAAACAAACAAACAAAAACCCAGGTACTATTATCATAATAAAGGGGACAATCCAGAAAGAAGATAGAACAATTATAAATGTTTATGTATCCAACATGGAGGCACTCAAATACATAAAACAGGTAATAACAAACTTAAAGGAACTAATACATAGGAACACTAATACTAGCGTTCTTTAACGCCCCACTATCAATGGACAGATCATCTAAACAGAAAATATACAAGGAAACAATGGCCTTTAATGACACAGAGAAGCAGATGGACTTAACAGATATATTCGGAACATTCCATCCTAAAGCAACAGAATTCACATTCTTTTCACATGCACAGGGAACATCCTCCAGAATGGATCACATATTAGGCCACGAACAAGTCTTAACAATTTAAAAACTATTGACATACCATTCATATTTTCTGACCACACCACTGTGAAACTAGAAATCAACCATAAGAAAAAAAACTTGAAAAGACCATAAATACATGGAGGTTAAATAACACATTACTAAACAATGAATAGGTTAAGCCAAAAATAAAATAGACATAAAAACATACATGGAAATAAATGAAAATGAAAACAAACCGTCCAAAACCTTCATGATGCAGCAAAAACGGTTCTAAGAGGAAAGTATATAGCAACACAAGCTTATCTCAAAAAACAGGAAAAATCTCAAAACAAAACAAAATAAAAAAACAAAAAACCTAACCTTACACCTAAAGGAGATATAAAAACACCAAACAAAATCCCAAGCCAGGTGAAGGAAGGAAATAATAAATACTGGAGCAAAAATAAGTGATAAACAAACAAAGAAAAATAAGGCGGATCATAAAACCATGAACTGGTTATTTGAAAAAAATAATTGATAAACCTGTAACCAGACTCATTAAGGAAAAAAAAAAGGAATCAAATAAGCTAAGTTACAAATGTAAGAGGAAAAGTAACAACTGACATTAAAATTACAATTCTAAGAGAATATTATGAGAAAGTATATGCCAGCACATTGGACAACCTAGAAGTGGATATATTCCTAGAAACATACAAACAACCAAAATTGAAACAAGAAAAAATGGGAAAATTTGGACACCAATTATCTGCAACAAAATTGATCAGCAATCAAAACAACTGCCATAAAACAAAAGTCCAGGACCAGATGTACTTTACCAAACATTTGAAGAACAAATACACAGATACCAAAATACACAGATGTATTTTACCAAACATTTAAAGAACAAGTACACAGATACCAAAATACACAGATGTATTTTACCAAACACTTAAAGAACAGTTAAATGCATAGACACTTTTCCAAAGAAGACATCCACATTGCTAACAGACACATAAAAAGATGAGCAACATTATGCATCATCAGGGAAATACAAATGAAAACCACAATGAGATACCACCACGCCTGTCAGAATGGCACTGTTGGTGGGAATGCAAACTGGTGCAGCCACTCTGTAGAACAGTATGGAAGTTCCTCAAAAAATTAAAAGTAGAACTACCCTACAACCCAGCAATCGTACTATTAGTTCTTAATCCAAATGATACAAAAATACTGATTCAAAGAGGTACACGCACCACTTTGTTTATAGTAGCACTATCCACAATGGCCAAGCTATGGAGAGATCCCAAATTTCCATTGCCTGATGAATGGTTAAAGAAGATGTGGTATGTGGGGCGCCTGGGTGGCTCAGTCGGTTAAACATCCGACTTCGGCTCAGGTCATGATCTCACGGTTTGTGGGTTCTAGTCCCGCGTCGGGCTCTGTGCTGACAGCTAGCTCAGAGCCTGGAGCCTATTTCAGATTCTGTGTCTCCCCTTCTCTCTGACCCTTCCCTGCT
Organism: Proteles cristata cristata; assembly: GCA_017311185.1. NCBI lineage: Eukaryota > Metazoa > Chordata > Mammalia > Carnivora > Hyaenidae > Proteles > Proteles cristata. Next base: position 2,877 of record JAESUZ010003651.1, on the reverse strand, counting down.
CACGTGGTCTCTCTCTCTGTCTCTCAGAAATAAATAAAACATTAAAAAAAGAAGATGTGGTATGTGTATGTTTGTGTAATAATAATATAATAATAATAATAGGCATCAAAAAGAATGAAATCTTACCATTTGCAAAGATGTAGATAGAGCTAGAGTGTATTATGCTAAGTGAAATAAGTTAGTCATAAAAAGAGTAATAGCACATGATTTCACTCATATGTGGAATTTAAGAAAAAAAAAAAAAACAGATGAACATATGGTGGAGAGAAGAGAGAGGGAAACATACCATGAGGGACTTTTAAAGATAGAGAACAAACGGGTCTGATGGAGGGAGGTGAGTGGGAGATGGACTAGATAATTGATGGGTATTAAGGAGGGCACATATGATTAAGCACTGGGTGTTGTATGTAAGTGATGATTCCCTGAGTCCTACTCCTGAAATCAATATTGCACTGTATATTAGTTAAATAGAATTTAAACAAAATTTTTGCAGAAAAAAATGTAAAAAGAGAAAAAATATATGTAATATATTTTCTTCTCAAACTAATCCAATGAACAGAAGAGAAAGAAAAAAAATTAAAAATTCATTATGAGATCAGCATTACCCTGATGTCAAAAGCAGATAAAGACATGACATGAAAAGATGACTATGGCCCAATATCTCTGATGAACATCAATGTAAAAATTCTCAACAAAATACTAGTAAATTAAATCCAACAATACATTAAATATGTCATTCATTATAATTAAGTGGGATTTCTTTCCAGGTTGCAATGATTTTTCAATAATTGCAATTTGCCAATGTGATACATCACATCAATAAGAGAAAAATATAAAAACCTTATGATTATTTCAATAGAAGCAGTAAAAGCATTTGACAAAGTACAAAATCCATTCATTATAAAAGCCCTCAACCAAGTAGGTTTAGAGTGAATGCATCTAAACATAATAAAGGTCTTACATGAAAAACCCACAATGAACATTATAGTCAATGGGGGAAACCTGAGGCTTTCTCCCTAAGGTCAGGAAGACGACAAGAATGTCCACTCTCACCACTTTTATTCAACATAGTTCTGGAAGTCCTAGTTACAGCAACCAGACAACAAAATAAGTAAATAAAAAAGGAATGCAAATTGCTAAGGAAGAAGTAAAACTTTCACTGCTTGCAAATGACATAATACTGTATAAAGAAAACCCTCAAGACTCCACCAAAAAATACTAGGCCTGGTAAATAATTTCAGGAAAGTCTCAGGATGCAAAAGTCAATGGGCATAACTCAGTTGTACTTCTATACATTAATAATGAAGCAGCAGAAAAAGTTATTTTAAAAAATCCCACTTACAATTACACCTAAAATAATAAGAAACCTAACCAAATAGGTGAAAGATGTGTATTCTGAAAACTATAAAATTCTGATGAAAGAAATTGAAGATGGCAGAAATGGAAAGACATTTCATGCTCATTGATTGGAAGAACAAATATTGCTAAAATGTTTATACTACTCAAAGCAATCTACACATTTCATGCAATCCCTATCAAATACTGACAGTAGTTTTCATAGAACTAGAACAAGCAGTCCTAAAATTTGTATGGAACTACAGAAGATCCCAAATAGTGAAAGCAATCTTGAAAAAGAAAAATATAGCTGGAGGTATCACAATTCCAGACTTCAAGTTATACTACAAAGCTGGAGTAATCAAAATAGTATGGTACTGCCACAATAATAGACACATCTATCAATGAAGCAGAATAGAAAACCCAAAAATAAACCCAAAGTTACAGCATAAATTAATCTTCAACAAAGTGGGAAAGAATATACAATTGGAAAAATACAGTCTTTTCAACAAACGGTATTGAGAAAAGTGGAGAGCTACATGCAAAATAATGAAAGTGCACTAGACACCATACACAAATATAAACTCAATGGTTAAAGCCCTAAGTGTGAGACATGAAACCATAAAAATCATAGAGGAGAATACAGGCAGTAACCTCTTTGACATTGGCTATAGAAACATCCTTCTACATTTTTCTCCTGAGGCAAGGCAATCAAAAACAAAAATAAACTACTGGGACTACATCAGAATAAAACCTATTTACAGCAAAGGAAATAATCAACAAAACTAATGGAAAGCTATGGAATGGAGAAAATATTTGCCAATGACATACCTGATAAAGGGTTACTATGCAAAATATATAAAGAACTTACACAACTCAACATCTAAAACCCAAATAATCGAATTTATAAAATGGGAGGAAGACATGAACAGACATTTCTCCAAAGACATACAGATGGTCAGTAGACAAATTGAAGATGCTGAACATCACTCATCATCAGCGAAATGCAAACCGAAACTACAATGAGATACTCACATCTGTGCCCTTACACCTGTGATAATAACCAAACTATAAAACCTAAGAAACAAGTGTTGGTGAGAATGTGGAGTAAAAGAAACCTTCCTGGCACTTTTGATGGGAATGCAAACTAGTGTAGCTACCATGGAGAAGGGTATGAAGGTTTCTCAAAATGTTAAAAATAGTAGTACCCTATGGTCCAGGAATCATACTACTGAGTTTTGACCACAAAAATGCAGAAAAACTAATTCAAAGGGATACTTCACTCTTATGTTTAAAGCAGAATTATTTACAATAGCCAAATTATGGAAACAACCGAAGTGTCAATCAATTGGTGAATAAAGAAAATGGAATATTATTCATCCATAAAAAGAATGAAATTGGGGCGCCTAGGTGGCTTAGTAGGTTGAGTGGCTGACTTCAGCTCAGGTCATGATCTCACGGTTGTGGGTTCCAGCCTTGCATCAGGCTCTGTGCTGAAGCTCAGATCCTGGAGCCTGCTTCGGATTCTGTGTCTCCCTCTCT